>CAEGAF010013664.1:0-108633 GCA_903067075.1 Micropoecilia bifurca
AGCATATTAAAATGTTGGACGAACAAGAATTGGTTTCAATAAATTGTCAAGAGAAATAAGTTGTTCAGCTTTTAGGTCTTTAAGGACTTATGAAAATGAATTATAATTGCCTACATAGACCTGGTGTTATAAAGCATGTCTATGTTCTACAGTTGACAGGTGAAAAAGGAAGCCAACTAAGATTTAGTAGAAAAACTTGCTCTGGGTGTCATTTAGTTGAAATGCTTCAAATTTGGACATAACTTGTAGTAAAACATGTTTTCACATGTTTTACTACATGTGAAAACTCCTGGAGAGAAAAGAGGGAGTTCAACACAAACTGTGAGATTAAAATTCTCACACCCACCTGTTGGTCTCTTGTCCTCAAACAGCATCAGAGGATGGTGAAGTAGGAGAACACAGAGATAATTGAGTTCACTTTCATATTTTTACGTGTATTTCATCCCTTTACCGGCGATTTGGTTTGTTTACTCACAGAAAACATGAAAAACACACGAGAAGGTATAGATACACATCAGGCAGGAGAGGCTTTCACTGTGGTTTCTCTACTCGTCTCTATTATTCTACAGATAAATGTTAAAAGGAGAAACTCCTCATTGTTTTTGCCTCTTCTGGTTTAAATAAGTTGTTTCCAGGTGACAAGTGATCACCGATCCAACTGGATTCCTGCCCCAACTGGTCGGTAAAAAACAGGTTCATCTCATTACTTCATCTCCTTCATGTTTCAAATGTGATTTTAACTTGAAAATTATTTTTGGTGAAGTGATAAGAATGCTGATAAATAAATATAATTTGATGTTGGTTACCATTTCTTTCCACATCCTCTCAGTCTGTTAGGCTGTCATGTGCGTCGTACTGATGCAGCACATGATAGCAGCACACAGTGCAACCATCAGACCTCGTCTGTTATGAAATAACAGATAACCCCCTTACCCTCTTCTCTCCCTCTCTTTTCTTGATCTCATTCTCTTGTTGCCTTTTCAACAAGTTTTGTCATCTATCGTTTTTCCCCCTTCCCTTTGACTGAGCTGTCTGCCTCTCTTTTTCTCCGTGCTTTCATCTCCCTGGCCTTATTCTTTTTCTACTCGGTTTCATATCCCCCATCTTTCTAAATCTCCGTCTCTTCCTGTCTGTCACGTCCTGCCGTCTCAGTGGATTTGGCGGCTCTGCAGATGTAGGATGGACGATGGCTTGCTTTCCCCTCCTGAGCGAGCCTGGGGTGGGGCGGGCAGCAGCCAGGCCCTGAGCGGGCATTAGCCTGAAACATGGAGCTTGGCGCTTAACAGCAACATTTGGAAAGCTGACAGGATTCACAGCTTTGGGTCAGCAGGGGCAGAGCACTGCGAGGACTCAGATTCTTCAATTGAGGACAGGAAGAGCCAGGGGACAGTAACGCCTTTCAGGCGAAAAACGAATCCCAACAGACGAAACACTGCAGTGGGTTTTACTGGAAATGTGTTACATCAACATCTTTGTTAAGAACGTGAAAACAGTCGATCCCGAGTGTTAGCGAGTGCTAAGGACTTCAACCGTCCTATAAAAACACCTGTAACTTCCTCTCTTAATAGTTCCAACACCAAAGATACGCATTAATAATAAACTTCCTGAGCACTACAGTAGAAACTAATATCGATAGTCTAATGCATGTGTGTGTCAAACCCAAGGCCCAGGGGCCAAATCTGGCTCACTGTAGCTTTTTATGTGGCCCTCTAGACTCCAAATTTTTTCTACATTGTCCAGTTTTCCCAACAAATGTTCAGCCAGGAGATGAAGTTTTGAATTAACATTGTTGAGGCATATTTTAACAAATTCACTTGAAACCACTACATAAGAGGTGTGCTTAACTCTAATGCCTGTTGTTGCTAATTTTACACATACTACATATTCTATCAGAAGCGCCAAGCTGCGACCTAATGGCCATATTTATATCCAGTTTTAAGTCACATGCATATACTTAAGAATTTTGTCTGTATTTTTTTATTCAACTAAAAAAACTATAAATAATCAGACTATTTAATGTGAATTATGAGTCTTTTAGAATGTTAAGAAAGAGTTTTCTTACAGTTCCCTTGTAACTGAGAAAGAAAATGATAAAAACATGATCATTGGGTGAGTTGCCTGATAGAGAAATACTTCTTCCTCCATTTCCCCCCATGGCTTCTTTGAGCACCGAGCTTCATCCAGATGATGACTGACTTTCCTGTTTCTAAACCAAAGTCAAAGCCCCACTTTCCTGAGAGGAAGATGGTATTTTAAGAACTCCATCTTTAAAAGGTGCCTTTTGAAATTGCCCCACCTCCTTTACTGTATCCGCCGAGAAGATGGGAATCAATGCTTTATACAGGGAAACACTCCGTATGATCACTGACAGTGCAAATGGGCAGAAAAAGCCATTTCCGCCGGGAAATGAGAAGGCAGCGACTTGTGGAGGCCCTCCAAAATGATACTTATCTGCCAATCAGAGGGGGAATCTGAGATAAGGAAAAGCAAATCACAGGTGAAGAGACTGGAGGAAGTGCGACGTCGGACGCGGAGTAGGAAGGGTAAGGAGGACGGCGGCAGAAACGGAGTGAAATACAAGGTGAAACAGGAGACAGCACCATGTTCAGATTGTGGGCCAGAAAAAGAGCAAGATGTGAGGGAGGTAACAGATTGGTGCAGAAAAAACTCACTTGGTTCATGAAAGAGAAAGAGGGTGTGCAGCAGGAAGGCAAGTGTGACTCAGACAAATAGAAAGTGGGTGAATAGAAGTGGAGAAAAAAATGTAATGGAAATAGAACATCAGACCTTTTTTTTAAGTGCAATTGGGGGAAGATACCACTGAAAGGGAACATTATCAGATGGAAATGTCATCAGCATGCAGGTCACTTACTTCACCCTGCTGAAAACATGAAATGATAAGGGTCAAGCGAGGACAGGACAGCATTTATGGATCTTTATGCTGTAATGAGGACTGGGAAGGACTGATGATCCTCCAATTAGGACAAATATATGAGCCAGTGTTACTGAATTTATCACATCACCACTACCAGACCCTGCTGTGTTTGTGTGTTTTTTCTCTTTTGGCCAAACACAAGTGAAATGGTGACAATAAACTGACCACTACAGTAGCTGCAACCATGAAATTGTGCAAATTGGAATGATAAAAGTAAATTTGCATAATGGAAACGCGCCAATTTCAGGGTTGGATGGGATGGGGCTTTTCAGTTGAATAAAATTAATTTGTTTTGCAAAAGTTTCAAAGGAAACACTTTTTAACCACTGAGTAGCTCTTCGTCATTTTTAGCCAAAGGCATCATGGGAGATTCTAAAGCAACAGAACAATTGCTTGGCAAAGATGACCGTATGTTTGCTAGTAGGAGGCAAAGTGAGGGATTCAAATCCAAGAACTCTCAGTCAACTGTCAAACACGGTGGTGGCAGAATCATGCTGAGGATTCGATTCACTCCCAACAATACTGGAATGTTGCACGTGTGTAAAATGATGTAGAACCTCCATGTTTTTCAGCTTCAGCTACTGAACTGTTGAAACTTTGACACAAATGAATATTCCAACACAAACATCCCTGGATTTCTATTGGTCATACAGTAATGAAAACTGGAATTATGAAAATTAATTTGCTTAATTGAAACATGTATTTTGTAAAAATAAAAAAGAGTTAAGTTGAGGTGGGTTTTTTGATCATATTAGTATTTTTTGCTAAATCAAAATCATGGCGCCACATTTTTTGTCAATTGTGATATTGTGTTTTTTCAATATTAGTGGAATATTGACACAGCTAAAAACTTATTTGGGATTATTCATAACTCCTACACTTTTATTTTCTTGAATTATGTGATTTGAAAATCTAATTTTACCAAACCTGCCAAAAATGCTTTTAAAGTGTTGGGCAAACAGGGCCGATTTTCAATGGTTTTTAATATATTTAGGTCAATTTCATGTTTATTTTTAAAAATGAGACAATATGTATGAATAAACATTAACCTGTAAATACCTGAAATTACACCAAGGTGGCTAATTTCCATCTCTAATACCTTTGGCAGGTTGATGTTAAAAAATAATAATAAATACAGTGTTAAATTCACACACAATAAGAAATAAATAAAACTTGAAAAAGTGCTTTTTGTGCACCTATAATGGATGCAAGTTTGAAAAATCAAGAAATATATCAAAAGGAATTCTATATTTAATAAAAACGCATCGTTCTCAAACACTGAAGGCTTTTCCATTTGTAAGATGAGGAAACTCATCTTCTAAATAGTTTTTAAACAATCCTTTAGAGAAAAACAAACACTGAATAAATCCTGGCTTTTTTCCCCCCAATGTTTCATCTTTCTAATTTAATATAAAATTAGCATGAAAGGCACAGCAGATAATTACAGGAAGAATGAATTTCATTTGACAGGGTGACATATCCATCACGTCAACAAATTAAAGTTGCACTGGAGTCTGTTTTTTTTTTTGTTTTGTGTCTTTTTTTTTTGCATGGCTGGAAAACAAAAGTGGTACAAATGTGTCTCGGCTCTCCGGAGTGAACCAGGCTTTTATTTCCCTGCAGGAAACATTCTCCTCTGGCAAGCTGGGTGGCTCAGATAAGCAAGTGTGCTGTCAACTCAGCACCTTGGCTCGCCGCTACAAAACAGGCCAATCAATACATCATTAATCATTGGTTTAATGTGGCCGAGCCCAATGTGGACAAGCATTAAAATGGGGGGATTAGTGGAAGCGCCGACGAGCCTGATGGCTCACATGTGAAGCCGTTGAGCTTAGAAAAAGAAACAGAAAGACAGAGAGATACAGCAGATTAATGATGGGACAGGAACAAGAGCTCGGAGTGCTGATGCCAAGGCGATGGATGGAAAAGTGTCGGCTTGTTAAACGTGTCCGTTTGTCTCCAGCATGTCAGTTACAGCAGTTTTTGACAAGACTTCTTCGTATAAGAAGATGACTTCATGGCGTGAGAGCATCGAATCATCACTGCTGCGCCACAAACAGCTTTTGAGCCAACGATGAAGCACCAAGGTCATTAGAGTTAACTAAAACCAACAAAATAACCCAACTGAAACCGAGAAAATGGCCATTGATGTAGAAAAACTACATCTGACTGGAACTATATCATGGAATTATACAACAAACTCACGTTGCGTATTGTATCCTTCGTTTTTGTGGTTATAAATCTATTTATAAACTTTTGAAACTCACTGCTGTTTCCTTTTTATATCTCAGACAGACAAAGGAGAAGATGGTGAACCCAGATTTGGCCCTTGTTCTCCAATAGAAAGTCACAAAGCAGAGTTAAAAGTTGGACCAGTCAAAAACCTAGAACTACTGCTATAGCTAAGAAAAAAAAAACAAAAAACTAATAAAAACTGCCAAACACAATCTCAAATTAAAACTGAAGTAGACAAAGAGTCAACAAAATAAAACCAAACTACAATAAAAATGACTAAAGTACTATAACCCTGTGAAGCAGAGACTCCTGGATTTGTAACACTCACCTCACACTCTAACATAGAAATTAAAAATCTGTCCACATCCATCTTTCCTCTTCTTGCTTCTGTTGCTCCTGAACCAAAAACGAATGACTGAACGAACCGTCCTGTAAAACATTCATGTTCACCTCCATATTTAAAGAACTTGCAGTTGGACTCTCCTTTACAATAAGTTTCCTCTTCAGTGTTATTGTGCTAAATAATGAATGTGGAGCATTTCTTTCCTCTCTTGCCGAGCTGCTGTGGGACAGTGTGAGTGACAAGACGGCGACAGGCAGCAGCGGCTCTGACAGGAACACTTTGGCCGTTTTCTCCTTTCTCATACATTTTTTACCAGCGTCTCAAAGCCGTTGGAGCTCATTGCAATGCTTGACCTCCTTCAACCGCAGCGCCAACGCAGCGTTTAGCTCAGTCCTGACAGAACTATGTGGAATCAGATATTTTTGTATAATGATTTCTTTTGTGAGATTTTGTATTTGCAAAAATATTATTGATCAGAAAAAGGTATCTTTTGACTAAATAGAGGCATTACGTCAATAACAAGACACAGAGTCTCGAAACAAACTAACATACATGCAAGGTGAGGAAAATTGTTATTATTTAAACTACAAGGCAGCTTAAGGTGATTTACAGGGGAATAAAGGTGAAGGTTATTTCATCAAAAACAAAGAAATATGCTAAAACTGTAAAAATGTAAGCGTCCCATGAAACATAGGAACATTAAAATTAGCAAAAAACCCAAAATCAAGTTAAAAATGAGCAGATCAAATAATTCTGGACATGTATGTTAAACTCTGCACTGAAAAAAGAAAACAGGTGATTCAACTTTTTAAAACGGGTTTGTTAATTTGTTACAAGTAATCAAATTAAGTTGTCATGTTAAATAAAAGTAACTTCATTTGATTAATTAACTCATTTTTCTTAAGTTGGAGCTTTATTCTGTTTTTTCAGTGTGTTTTGTTTTCAGTCCTGATTTAAATAAACTAAAAGTTTCTGGAACATTTCAGGTTTTCAGGGAGTTTGTTTGAGAAACGACATGATGCTTCAACAAGTTTAATATCTAAAAAGTCTGCATCGTTCAAACCTCACAAACGACTGAAATGTAGTTTCAGGTTAATAAGATTTTAAATTTGATACATTTACAAAGAGAGAGTCCGTAAATTATCAAAAATGCTGACATTTCCACTTATGGACATAAAAAATAGAAAGTTGTGCAACATACTTTTTTAAAATAATCTATCATTTCATAATCAAAGCTATCAACAACAAATAAATCATAATAAAAGTGGCATGAGCCTTGAGGAGCCCCACACAGGTGAACTAGTGTCTCATTGGTGTGTTTGAGTCAAAAACTTGAATAAAAAAACACAAGAGATGGATAAATCTTTTAAAACAAAAAGATGTTTTAGCCACATTTTGCACCACAACACGAGTTGCCAAAACATATGCAGTTGTACCAGTGTTCTGTTGAATTAATTATAAGCTCTCACCATGAAAAGTGGACATTTTGTCATGACTTTATGCGGCGCGTCTTAATTGGAGCGAGATAAAATGTGATATTTACTGGGGGCAAACCAGACCGCTGAGCCTTGCAGGCGATATCTGCTTTTTCTTTTTTTTATGACTCATAATCTAAGTGCACTCTTTATTGGTGAACTCTAAATGAACCCAGCATGACTGAAATGTGGGATAATGGTTCGCATCTACACATGTGAAAGAATGCTCCGCCCAAAAGCCTTTTATCACAATTGTTGACAAAATATATTGAGCCGAATAAGTCAGTATTAAGTTGCGATTGACCCAGAAACCTCGTGATGACCGATATTTGTGGGCCTCTGTCGCCGCTCCCTGTCCTGTCGGATGGCTTTGTCATGAAAGCTCTGTTTATTGTGCGGACGTCCTGCCAGCTGATGTTTTCGCCGCCCACCTCAGGGTCAAGCTTGTCATCTATATACGTTTTCCCAAATTGGAGGACGAAATGAAAGCTGATTAACCCATTAGCCAACAGGCGTTAGACTGCAGAACCGAATGAGACATGAAAGGATTTCGATGTGGCCTCTTGTATTGAGGGCGTGACAGATTAGTGTTTCCACCCTTAGAGCCAAACCCTCTGGCTCAAATAAAACTTCACCCCCTTGGTCTGAGCCAGGGGGAAATGCGCCCTGAACTCCTTGTGACCTGCTCCCTGGAAAAACACCAAGGCTTTTCGTTCCTGACTGCGTCGCGTTGTCGCGTCTTCGTGACGGTTTGATGTTGCAGCATCCGCCGCTCACCGATTATCTTTCTGTTCTTTGTAGGATTTTTACGGTTCTACACCTTGAACTCCAACGGTTTTACTGACACATTCCAGACAAAACTTCATGGCTGCTCCAGTTTCTGTCCAGTAAAGATTGAGTCCTTTCAAGAAAGCATCAATAAAGGTGTTACAAACATGATATGGCTTCTACTGAAGTGTTATCCATGTTCTACCATTGGCTAACACTTTGAATGGAGTTACAGTCTTTCTGTTGGTCAAAGTCTTTCAGAATGAGATAAAACTTACCGATAGACAACATGAATTATATCTGATGAATATTCTAGACTTGATAACTGCAGCAGTGGACATCAGCCACTCTGGAATATCTTGTTTTTCCATCATTTCAGCGTCTTCCAGGAGAAAACATTTAGTGGTTTGATCCAGTTTGCATCTCAGGGGTGAGAAATACTTGTATCTTGTTGTAGAATATTTTTTAAATTATGTGAAGATTTTGTACAAAGAAGAACAATACTGCATATTTGTAACATCTGCCTATCTGAGCATATTGCAATATCAGATCAGTTTTATTAATTTTAGAAACAAAGACATGTACCTTTATCCATAATACCTCTGTAGTTTTAGCTTAAGTTAGTCCAGGTTGACAATATATAAAATCTTGCACCATTAATATTGAAGTAAGGAGGAAGAAATCTTTTTCAGTGTATTTTCTCTGTATTAAAATGTTATTGTGGTTCAGTACAGGTTTCTTGTTAGCAGAGAAACCTTCAAGTTAATACATGAACAGCAACATTAATCTCCCTCTGATTCGAGCAGCAGATTGAAAAGAGCAACGACTTCCTGGAGATAAATTTATCACATTTGGAGATTTTCTGTATTTACCAAAGATGAAGCAGATGATTCAGGTTGATTTTTATTCAGTAAGAATAAACATCACATTCTATCTCTTTTATTTCTTCCATTGAGTCTCATTATGTTGGGATTTGTACCTATGAACATGTTTACTGTCTGAACCTGACAACACAGCTTCCAGGTTTACGGAAGAGGAAAAAGACCACAGAAAAAAAACAAAATTATGACTTTAATTCTCTGAGATCAATTTTGAGAACAAAGTTCTGCAAAAATAAAGTCAGAATTCTAAAAAAAAAATTCTCAGGATAAAATTAAGACTTATGAGAAAAAAAGTTAAATTATCAGAAAAAAAGTTATTGGCCATTATCCTCTTCCACTCAAATAAAAACATGTTTATAGTGTTCATGGAGTAACTATTACACACAGCATTAATTTACAATTAGCATTAATTTAAAGCTAGCTTAATTTATTGTTGTAAGCTATTTGCTTTGTATTAAGCAGGTTCTGCAAAGGATTTCATGGTTTTCATCCAGATTCTCCAACTTTCTCTTAAAGTCCAAAAGCATGAATGTTAATTCATTTCCCTAACTTGCTGTTATGAATGACTACATGATTGTTTGTCCTGTTTGTCTCTGTGTTGAAAGAAAGTCTTGACAAAATGCAAACAAATATGGGCTGGGTAGAAACTTTCAGTATTTCCCGTCATGAAAATACAATATATCCAGTTTGCCAAACAGTTGTTGAGGGGACAGTTGGAGTCAGAGCTTATTTGGCTGTTTTCCAGCTTTCCTTGAAGACTCTCTGGATGAAAGAATCCATGCAGCCATTAGCAATTACCGGAGTAATATTTCTCTGGTTCCTGTTTATAACTTTTGCATTAGCGTGTAAGCCTGAGTGTGGCCCACTCCCCTGCACATGCACATAAGTGCTGGGGTGGTCAACTTTCACACATCCAGGCTGCCAAGAAACTCCATCTTCATAGTGTTTTGTCTTTATCATGGAGGGGATTTGGGCAGCTATAAAAAACAAATTAATGTGCAGTGAATGACAAGCAAGATGGAAACTAAATAAGGAAGCAGGAAGCCATGCAGCAACTAAATTCAGTCCTTCAGCTAACAGTGTTTCTGTTTTCTAGATTTGAAAACAAAAAGAAACACTTTGGGTTGAAAAGCTGAAACTAAATTCAAAGAATTTACTGCCTGTTTTCAGGAGCCAATAAGTCACATTCTGTCAGTTTCATGTGAACAAGTTCTAGATTGAGGTCAAACTATTTGAGGAAAACTCACTTTAACATGTATTGTCTTTGATGCAGCACAAGTACGATGGAGCATTAAGACCAAGCTAAGAAAAATAAAAGATAAAAACATAAAACTACGAGAATAAAGTCACAAGAATAAACTCATAGTATTACGAGAAGTCTTAATATTATCTGAGTAAAGTTGCACAAGAATAAAGTCATACCAATATTAAAATAAAGTGATAATATTTGAAGAATAAAGTCTTAAAATTACGAGAATAAAGTCGTAGCATTATTATGACATAATATATTTGTTATTTTCCCTAATGCTCCATCTTACATAAGTAGCATCCTATTGGGTCTAACAAATTCCTCCAAAGGGCTTTTAGTCCTTCAAGTGTTTTTACACATGCACCACTTTTCAAACCTCTGGGTGAAAGTAGGGGGCGCTATGGAGCAGCTATTAAATCCATCTGTCCGTAGTTTATGCTACCTTCCAACGTTTTTGCTGTTCAAATCCTTAATCTTACTTTTTAATTTGCAACCTCTAGCACAAAAAGTAAATGTTTTATCATCACTGAAGTCCTTGATGTCACATTTGGAGGGAGGGGTGGGTTTGTCTGATTGGGCAAAAGGATCAAGGAAGAAGGTCACAGGCAACAGGATGGTAAAGGCAGAACTTTTTAAAGGTTTTATATCTTTACACCATCAAAGTTTTCAGCTTCCTGCAGCAGAAGTCTCTGATAGATTTCCGTAACAGTCCAAAAGGACATTTCCAACGCATCGCCATCTGCTGCAGGCAAACCCCTGAGCTTCCTGTCCCACCTCCATCAGCCCAATTTGGGAAAACATGAGAGTTAAATGTGAAATGGAGAAATCTGCGCTGGAACGCCGTCAGGAGCCATGAATAACATCCCGTCTCATCAAGCCGCTTTGCAGCCCGTTCACCCAGAGGAGGCCGTTTGCAGGTCTCTCAGCAGGCCTCATCAGTCTGCTTGTACTACTCTAATACGTGGGAGGCGCCCTGTCAGCCCCCCCCCACCGCCACCAGCCGGGCGACCCATTATTTTAAACCCCACACACTGGCACACCACTGCTGCTCTGAATGGACGGCAGATTGAAGGAGAAAATTGCTGCATGCGCTCCTGTGTTTATGCATCGTGTGACCGAAGCTGTGTGCAGAAAGGGAAAAATGGTTTTGTTACCTCGTCTGTCAGAGGTTTTTTTTTCCCAACCTGAGAAACACCTGCAGCACATTAGCCAGCCCTTTTCCGTATTCCTGTCTGTCTCTGTAATGATTACACTGCTGACTGTCCCACTGTGGGGCGACTGTTCAGTGGATTTACATTTCTGGTTAGTGAAGTAATTGTTTCCCAGGTGTGAAATGAGGCTGTAACGTAATTAAACGGGCGTATTAAGTGTTTTCCAGGCACAAAGAGCCATTTTATAGCATAGTCAAGTAACTTTGTTACTTTTAATTATTATAAAAAAAATATCAAATCAATTGGACTTTGAAATTGGGTCTCTTTCTCTTTAAAAACTCCTGCTCTTTCTGAAGCTCCGCCTACAGGAAGTCATCGCAGCATGGCTCCTCTCTTAACCCTTTAGCAACATTTTTATAAGCCAAGTAGCTCCTATAATTAGCTCAGCAGACCCACTGGTCCAGCAGGTGTTTGCTAATTGCTTCTGGCTAGTCTGAAGGAGCTGAGTGGGGGAGGAGTTTCAACTCGGAGGCGGAGCTAAGTCCAACCAGCTGTTTTTATGTGGCTGAATGGTTGCCATGGAGATAAAATGATTTCTCAAACGTGTGAAAGAATCAAGGCAACACTAAAGGTGCGTATTTGATGAGGGAATAACATCATAACATGATGTAAAGCAAAAAAAGTTTAATTTACACAATACTGGCCACTTTAAAGCATATGTTATTATTTAAAGCCATATTTCACAACGGTTGTTACTTATGATTGTGGCAACGTATCAAAATGTGAAATTGTTTCTTTAGTTAAAGATTTTGGTAAGAGATTTTCTAAATAAAACAATGCTCCAAGATGACACTGCTCTGTACTTTTACCATATGGAAGATTCATGTTTAACACACTATGGGGGTTTAGCACAGACAGTAGGAGGAAAGAGTAAAAAGTGTGAAACTTTGAGTTATGAATTTATGTGATGGAGTGATGTTTTGATTCATCATTCAAGAAACATACATGAAATACCAGATCTTACATGAACAACCACATGTCTGCCTGACCTGCTGCAAAGTAAGTCGGGTTGAATTAACTGAGGATGTTATGTTTCTTTATTTCTCTGTCATTTTATTCAGAGCCAAACATTCTACACACAGTTTCTGATTTAATCTTTATGTCCATTTTTGTTTAACAAGCTTCAAACTATATTTTCTAGATCAAAAACCATTTCTATTAGTGTTTAAATAGCTTTTAAAGTATTTGTAAAAATCATTAAAAGAAAAATACAGATAAAAACTTTTACAAAGAATAAAAAAAGTGTATTTAATACATGTATATTTGACTAACCTTTCAGAAATGGGAAAAATGATGTTGATCTAAACTTTATTGCTCTCAGTTAGTGACAAATTGAAACTAGAAAATTAGATTTAATAAAAATGTTGTCTAAAACACTGAAGACTTAAATATTTGACTAAACGTTATCAAATTAAATATATTAAACACCAACAAGACAGTTTTCTACATTTCAATGACCATTTCAACAGGTAGTTACTTTATTTGTTTGTAAATGAAGTCAGATGTTTCCTCCCAGCAGACAGTTTCTCCTGTCGCACCACATTCTTATTCACCTCCTTCTCCTGGATCCTGCTGCGGCTTTCAGACGGTTGGAGCTCAGACAGAGCGGCTGGATGATATTGTACATTAATTCTAACAGCCTGATATTGCATGGCCATAACTCTGGCCTGCTCACAAAAGTGCCATCTGTAATAAAGTCCCCATCCAATGGGCCAGTGGTGCTTGATGAGCGAAAAAATTTCACCGTTGCTCATTTTGATGAACGGGCGTTTTCCTGTCGTTATGACGATGTGGGTTATTTTCCTCCCGTGGATAAAGGCTGATGCAGGCGCTTTGCTTTCCCAATCATGCCTGTGGAAGAGCCTGTTTATTGTCTCACTAGACTGTAACATAAAAGCTTAACTGGACATATACTGTGGTGTCATGGAATAATACAGAGTGAAAAATATCATTTAACAAGCAGTGATGTCATTATGATGTAAGCCCAACATTAGTGAGAAGAAATGTTTGGTTTTTTTAAAAACAAAATCATTAAATGTATAGTTGTTTCTAAAAACACAATGTGTTTGTGTTGTTGCTCCATTTTATTTATTGTAATGGACAGATTACAGATATAAATGTGTAAATCAATGACCTTCACTGTATTTAGTTCATTATTTTGTATTTTGTAAGGTGCAGCTCATGATAATATATTTCAAATTGCCTCTAGGGTTCATTAAATAGACCCTAAGAGTTAAGTGGCTGATAAATATTGCATATTTTAACAACAAAACAAACAAACAAACAAAAACATCTTAAATTTCCCTGTTTTTCAGCTGTTTTTATTCCCAGAAATAGGAAACAGGACATGTTTTATTCAGCCACGTCTAAGGAAAGTCTTGTTATGTGTGATCCTATTTACTATGGATTAAAACTGAAACAAAGATAATGGAAAATGAAAGACAAATACTTTGTGCCTTTACCAATATTTGAATTAATTTCATCTTAATCTTTTTACAGGAAAAAAAACTCAATCCTCTTTAGCTGCCGATGTTGGCGTGTCAAATGTATATTTCATGTTTAATCTGGGTTATGTCTGGGTCTTTACTTCATTTAGAGCAACTTGAATTAAACTGTGCAGCTACAGTGACCTGGCCTTGCCTCACGCTGGATGAATTATGGCCACAAGACATAAATCTGCACCTTTTCTCTTTCAGACACTTGCTTGATTGACTCCATCTTTCTGTTAGCTTATTATTTCTCTCTGCTGATGAAGAAAACCATGGATCTACTGTAGCTCTGCTACAGGAGAGGCGATTTAATCTAAAAGTTGTAAAAGAAAAAGAAAAGTGAAACGACAGCCCGCCGCCGCAGATTGTGAAGCAAATCAAGAAATCTAATCTAAATACGGTGTTGCAAATGTCACCGCCAAGAGATTAATATTGACTGGGGGAAATTAAGGCTCTTGGGGGAGAAAATAGTTGGA
This sequence comes from Micropoecilia bifurca, assembly GCA_903067075.1. NCBI lineage: Eukaryota > Metazoa > Chordata > Actinopteri > Cyprinodontiformes > Poeciliidae > Micropoecilia > Micropoecilia bifurca. The sequence goes on from CAEGAF010013664.1 coordinate 14,063, forward strand.
GACAGTTGAGATTGAAAAGGCAGTAAGAATTCATTCAATTTCCCATCTGCCTCTCAGCTCCTCCATTCAATATTCCCTTTCACTTCCAAAGGGTTTTTATCGGCATGACGCTTGTAGACAAAATCAAAACAAAAGGTGTCAGAAACATTTCTTTCTGATTAATATCAGGCTGCCACGGCTCACTACGGTTGGTATTTATGATAGTGTTGACAGGCTTTCTTATTGACAACAATAGAGCCGTTTTTCATGCCGCTGTGCTTCTGGTTTGGTATCAGCTGCAGGGGGATGGATTCCTCTCCGTATATCTCCTCTCGCCGTCTCACATTCTTTCCAATTTCACACATTAGCCAATTACAAACACAAGATAATCTAATCTTCCCTTTTAAATACACACCCTGGTCATCTGCTGGGCTGCAGGGATGGCATTAGTTCTCCATCAGCGGTGATCTCTGGGCTTAAGTTTCTATTGCATTATGGGGCTTGGCTGCAGCAGGTTAATTAGATTTGTCTTTAAGGCAGCTGCTTGATGAAGGGGCGTTAAGGGGACGGTTGTCTGTTTGGCTGTGAAGAGACATCCAGAGAATGTGTGCGGTTTCTGTCCCACCATGCTAACATGTGGGTGTGAACGCTTATGTCTTTGGGACGTTTGTGTGTTTCCTCTAAGCTTCTGAATAAGTTTGAGTCCATGTGGTGGCAGGGTCAAGGGGTTGATGGGTTGGATGGAGCCAACAGGAAGCGACATCTGTTGTCTGATGTCTGACAAGGACGGATTGCATGACTGATGGGCTCCCAGGTCGAACGGCGCTCGCCTGGAGGTCAGTATTAGTCAGAGCCTTTCAGGACTTTCTCCTCCAGGAGGCCAATCAACTTCAAACACTGGCTGAACCAGAAGAGGTGGGGGGAGTAATTGCAAATCAAATTGACAAGTCATTCTGCCTGGAGTGCCCCTCTTGCTTTTTATGCAAAATTTCCCTTTTTGCTCTCCCTTTCTCCGCTGGAAGTTGGCCTTTCTCTCCTTTTCTTGGCTCCATTTCTGGAGAACATTCCTCCCATGAGGCGGCGTCAATACAGCAGGAGGAAAAAGAGCAAACTGGTCAACAAAACGACACAGAGATGCATCTCATGAGTTATTTTATGGGGTAGTCCTCTTGAGTGCCAGCTGACAATCATATAGGCCCAAACAGAACCAGCTGCCTGCAGAATAAACTGCAGTTTATAGCCTAATTCATTACATTTAAGTTTCTCAGTCTTAAAGAACATTTACATGCAGAGAAGAACTTTTATAATACCAACCACTCTAAACATTTTCAAACATTAATTCACCAAAATCTGGGCAACTTCAAGTTAAGCATTTGGCCTTGGAGGAATCAAACCCTCGATGTTTAGGTTGACACCTGGTGGTCCTGTGGGTTCGGTTTGATTGGGAACCAAAGTTCAACATTTGTTCCATTTCCAGCTGCTGATTTTCTCTTTCTCACTGCCTTGTGTCAAACCAACCAATCCCCTTGAGCAACTTGTTCCCCAATTCACCTGTGGGGGCGCTGCACCAAGAACCAGTAAAGGAAACAACACAAAAACTTCTGAAGAAGTCACAGAGAGCAACGTCCTTCATGACATGGAAACAGAAATGTCAGATTTGAGGGGTTGTAGGATTTCTCTTTGGTGATAAAATGTTTTCCCACTAGCATTAGACTAGCATGTTTGTTTTGGTTACATTTACCCAGAATGCCCTGCGCTGTAGTCCACTTCCTGCTTTTGGACTGGTCTCTGGTCCACTTGGTGCATTCAGAGTTCACTTCAACTGAACCGAACCAAACCAAACCAAGGAGGACCAGAGTTTCTGTTTTTGGTCTTCATGTCAGTCAGATTATGTTTTCACTCAAACAACCCAAACTAGTGTTGGATTAAAGCGGATTAAACAGGACTGGTGTGAATGCACCCCTAGATTACAGGACTACTTACTAAACGACAGTTGGACATTAAATGTATCTGTGTCTAATTTTAAATATGCAAAATGACCTCAAACAAATGAGGGTCCATCTGTCTCATCTAGAGCCAAATTCTGAAAGGAGATACATTTTGTCACTGAGTTACAGGAGGGTATTGATAAAAACACTTCCTGTTGTTCCTCTTTAAAACTGCAAGAGATGTTAGAAGGAAAACTTATTACTAGTCAATAATTGGTGAAAACAAAACGGAGATTTCGCAAAACAAACAATTTGCAGTTTGAATGGCTCACCAAATTATACTGTATTTTTTTTCTAACACTTCCATTTCATACCTGTTCATAATTCTCTTGGTAGATTTGTATTATTCTTAACTGTGGAGACAAATGGCCTGGGAAATGTTCAACACCATGCAGAGTGTTGAACAAAGTTGCATTTTATCCCCAAAGAGTTGCAGAACTTGTTCATTTTACAAGAACGTCCAGAGAACCTGTACCGGCTCAGGTCACATGATCAGTTTATCCAACCTCTGTGGACGGTTGGTGGACTTTCATGGTTTCAGATGTGAATGTGTCGGTGTGTGTTTGTCAGTCGGCCTTCAGCCAGCGGCCTCCAGAGTTGCGCACCACGTGGTGAGCAGGGAGAGAGAGCCGGACACAGGACGGCCTCCAGGCCACCGTTCTCAAATTACTCCTGTGTGGCAACAGGAAGGAGAGACCGACGCTCTATTGGTGGGATTTTTAATTGGAGAAGGCAATAAAATTGCCCCCGGTCGTCTCCACAACACCATCAATTTGCGGTGGATGAAAACTACAACAGAGCAGCACCTTGAGTTGTGTGCATATGTTCTGTGTAGCTTTAATGGAGCGAACTGGACCTGCTGTTTTCTTCTTTTATCCGCCATGCAGGATGTCCTTACATGCTTCTTATCTCTGCCTTTCTCAGGGGTATCAAGATAAAAAATGAACATCCTATAATTTCTCCTCGGTGCTCCAGGCAGTCCTTCAATTACAACCTTTCAATTTAAAATGTTGGAGATCTGCCTCCTTCCCTCCCTCTCTCCCTCCCTCCCTCCCTCCCTCTCTCTCTCTCTCTGACCAGTGGCTGCAGTAGAAATGGGTGTGAATTTATTGAAAGGTCAAAATTAAAATCAGAGGAGATGGAAGCTGCAGAGCACCAGCATGGAAATAACCGTCACTCCATAAAAGTTATGGGATGTGTTGCCGTGGCTGCGGTGGCTCTTGGATTTGTTTCCATTAACAACGAGGATACGGAGAGAATTACATGCATTTTCACAGAGCTTGAGTAACAGATACGCTATTTCCCTTATCCTTTAAGCCCTCCAAGTGTTAAAGCGCGTTGAAAATAAAGAGCATGTTGATAATATGAAAGCAACAGATAAGACTGGAGTCTTTTTGGAACAGCTGTCAAATAAAAAGGCTTGACGACAGACTGCTTTTCAGCATAAGTGCAGCTGTGGGTCTGAATGGTGTTGGATTGCAACGTGACACACAGTCATTTCACGCAGCTGATGCTGCTCGTGTGTCCATGATTGTGCGAATGCATTCATGAGAAAGTAGGATGAGATTGGTTTGTGTAGCTGTGTTCGTGCCTTTGCAGAAGCGGTTAGTGCTTCCTGTTGGTGCCTCCGTCTCTGGGCATAACGACGCGTTGCCCCCCGTTGCCCCCCGCTGCCCTCCGCTGCCCCTTCAATACGTATTTCCATGCAAACGTGGCACAGTTATGCATGTGTTCCACTTTAGCTCTAAAAATGGCTCTTGGAAGGATTTTCTGCTCTCCTCTACTAGTTTACTGTCATTTTTTATTTTTCAAGGAAGTCCCTTATGATAAAAAAAAAAATCTTTTTCCCGGGCGAGTGAAAGAAATAAACCAACTGGTCTTAATTTGGCAAGATTCTTAAAGAAAAATACTCCTGAACTGAAAAACTTTAGGCATTTTTATTTGAGGTTTTCCATTTACTTTGCCAAAACATTCAGTATAACCAGATGTAGGCACATATATCTATTAAACTTCATCAGTTTGAACTGCATGCACTCGTTACCACTAAAGCATTTCTGGTTGATCTTGGTTGTTGCTGCTGAAGGACCTGCAGGTGTGTTAACACAGTGACATGCTGAAGGGTTTGGCAGCGCCAGGCTCAGCAGCCTAATAAGAAAAGTCCTGGAATGTGGAAGCTTGACTAAGATTTACCAGGTTTTCCCTGGATAAGATGCATCGACCCTCATGCAAACTGTCAAGCACGGTAGAGGAGGGTTGATGGTTTGGGGCACTTTTAAAGACAGAAGACCAAAATGCTTTGACTCAAAAGTTCATTGTAAAATAAACTTTTTTAAATTACAGAATGGAGTTAGGATTTCAGACTATATATATTTTTTTTGTGGCTTTTCTAAAGTTTCAATAATTGTTACCATAAATCAGTCGCTTTGTTTCCGTAATCATCAGATCTTGCTTTTTAGAGCTAATTTTGTGATTTTACTGCAAATACTTTGCAAAAATAATCAATATTCAGTTGAAGTGATGCCTCCTCCCACCTGAAGGTGGCAGTATAACAGACTGAGCCTCCAGTTACAGTCCAGAAAGTGGCACTTAACAAACATAAGTGTAAATATTGCACAACTTCTCACAAATATCTCTGAAGCAGCAAAACAAACTTGATGTTTTAATTGTAAAAACAATCATGAAATCCTGGAGGAAGTGATAAAAACCCAACAGTTTAATCATTTTGTTTCTCCTGGTTTCTGTCTTTGTCTTGCCGTTTTTTAGATTTTGTGCGTTCTGACCCAGACCACAGATCTGACCCAGTCATCACAACTGTGGGACTATTCAGCTTTTCATTTAAATCACTTTCATTTTTCATATTTCATGTTGAAGCACTGAGTTAATGATGCAACAATTTATGATTTAATTATTTACTGCTGTAGATGACTTGTCCACATTCTTAATATACATACCAAAGGAGAACAATTCCAGTGTATGATATTTATAGATATATTGTGGAGAGTTAATCAGAATTGACATTTTGCATAGAAACGAGCCTGTGAGTGAGACAGTAACTCTGATTTCCTGTTAGTAAAGACCAAAGTCTGAACCTCTTTCCTCTCTCCTCTCTCTGATGGATGCAACACTAGGGAGCACACTTACTCCAGAAATGAGAAGACCGCAGGAGAAAAAAGAGAAAGAAGAAGAGAGTTACAGCAGAGGGGGTCGGAGACGAAGAGGTGGCTCACGGCTGCAGGGTGAGAAAATGAAAGGAGGAGAGAGACAGAGAAGGAGAGAGAGAGAGAGGGAGCAACTCAGAATGGAGCTTTGTGGGCTGGATGGAGAGCAAAGCGAGATCAGAGGCAAAGTGAATACAAGTGTGTGCAAAAGGAGAACCGCCGTGTCAGGCCTGATTTCATTACAGGGGCTAATCAGGTCCATATACTTTAAGTGCTGCTTTAATTTGTCTAATCTCTGCAGGGTACGGCTGCTGCCCTGCAGACTGCATGGCTGCTTTGACTCCAAACGCCGCTGAGGAGAAGGCAGACGAGCGCCGGCTCTGACCCGGGGACACAATCTGCCTTCCTTCCTCCAGATTCACGTCGTTTTCATCCAGACGTTTTCTACTCAGTCATCACAGCTGTTAGACCAAGAAACATAAATGTGGCAAACACAGAGTGACTCAGTCTGAACATGTCCTGTCTGTTAGCGGCGCAGCGTCCAGCGCGTCCCACTGCACCACATATTGGCCTGCAGGTCTGAATCAACTAATCTGTCCTCTCAAATCCTCATCAGGCCTGCAGTTTGGGTCCTTTACATAGTAGAAATGCCTGTTACTGGGGTTTAATGAACAGTTTTCACTGGTTTCACTGGAACCAAACAGACTGAGATGATCTAATCATGCTTTCTGAAGGGACTTTTGATGCTAGGCCAACACAGAGGAGTGTGTAAGTAGCTGCGTTTCCACTGACTATATAATTTGATCAATTTCACAGAAACTCTCGTTTTTCCATAATACGTTTTAGTGATAGGATGAGGTGTTTTTTTTGGGCCGTATTGAAATTGGTTTATGTTGAAAATCTGCAATGTAAGCACTTTATTCGAGTCACATGATCACAGGAAGTAGTTGGAGGAAGATAGTGCAGCGTGATTTCAATGATTTATCACCTAACAAACTTATTCACATGATTTTAATGGCACTTATATAACATTCCAACTGTTTATACTATATTATGTTATTTTTATAAAATATTGGTGCTATATATTAATTAAATATTCTTATGTTTTTAATTGTCATTGTGCTTCTATAATGACAATAAGGGAATTATTATTCTAATGGAAACACAGTTGTGAATTTTTATTTTTTTTACATTAGCAAAATTCTGAAAATTTTTCACAAATTGTGTGATGGAAATGCAGTTATTGGTTGATTGATGATAAACAGACATAAACAAAAACATGACATAAAACTACGACAAATAAAACAATATATTTAAAAAAATGTCCATCCCAGTGTTTCCACAAGGCGACTGAAAGATGCTGCAGCTGCAGAACTGGATCTATAAAAACCGAAGTTTCTAATATTTTTCTTCGTAAAGCAGCTCAAACTGAGACTGGATGGAGCAACAATCTTCTTCTGGCAACAGTTAAGATGAAAAACATTTTAATTATTTGCACATTTCTTAGCAAACTGTAAAACATTAGTATAACTAAATATGAAGCAATAAAAAGATAAAAATTACCGACTGATCCAGATTTAGAGTCTTTTGTGTCTGTGTGGCCTTTTCTTGCACCTCGCCGGGTTCATGTGTGTTTTCTGTGGCCAGAGTTTATCAGGGAGCTGCTGAATATTTCAAGTTGGAAAATGTGAACTGTGATGATTTAAGTAATTCATCTGCAGCTTAAGCTGTGGTGGCAGCGCGTGTAAACGTCCCTGTGTGGGCGGCGGCGCGGCGGCGCAACGTGACCCTCAGGGCCGCTGCAGCCGCCCGCCGGGAGTCGAGCTGCTAGCTGCTCTCCACTCGCTGCTGTCTTGTCAGATTCGGTTGCACCTCTGCTAAAAGCTAATCCTCATGTTCTCACTTGCACATAACATCAAGCATTTATGGCTGCTGCTGTCTGAGGACGTGACAACATAGCATGTGTGTGTGTGTGTGTGTGTGTGTGGGAGAGCGGCTGCTGTGTGTAAGGATGCTTTATTTATGGTCTATAGTGAGCACGACAAAGTTCATTTATGTCTCTTCCTTTCCCCAGATTCTTGTTTCTGACTTTGGAATATTTTTATTTTTTTCATTTGAAAACAACAAAACAATGCAGCCATTCCTGTTTATTAAAACATTGATTCTGAAACATAATCAGAAAAGTTACTTTCGACGTTAGTGAAGTAAAAACACAATATATAAACATGGAGAGAGGATGTGACCTTCATAGCCACACATATATGAGGCAGGAAGCCATTTTAGGTTGTTAGTTACACTAAGATGAAATAAGTCAAAGAAAAAAAGCGTCTAACATGGAGCATCAACGTCTCACATGGAAAATAGACGAGAGAATCCGGAAGACACATTTTCTCCAGAACTCTAGGGGGCAGTGTTCAGCACTTCATGACGTGTTTAGGAGTAAAAACGCCGTTAGAAGCAACATGGCGACTTGCGTGGAAACATGGCGACGTCTGAGTTTGCGAAGCTCCACTTAAAGGAGATGTTGGTCCAGCTGGCCGTTTTTCGAGAACTACATAGAATTACGGACAGGTCAAACACAGGTCAGACATTTTTACAGCAGCAACAGAGTTTATCCCTCCTGTTATGTTGGTTCCTGGGTCAGTTTGACCTGGTGAGTGTTTAATCATGCAGAGTCAGAAACCAAAAAAATCCTGCAAAACATTTCTGTATCTGATTATTAAACTCCAATACTAATAATTTCAATCAGTATTTGTGCAATTATGTTTTTTTTTTATTTCTCATAAATAAAGGACCAATGACGACAATTTACTCATTCACTCATTTGGACATAAAAAATGGAATTTAAATTTTTTTATGCCCACTGAAAAAAACCTAGACAGTAAAACATTAATTTCCTTGAAATTGATCTATTATTATTATTATTATTATTTTTTTTTTCGGGGTGGAAATGTGTGGAGAGCATCTACGAAGTCAAATAGAAAAAGTTTCTTGCAGAAAAAATACTTTAACTATTGAAAAAAAAATCAACTTTAACTCTGGTCAATTTGACCTGCAACATAACAGGAGGGTTATTCTGTAAAATGGCTCTATGTGCCTGGAAAATATAACACTGCCCCTTTAAGAAAATGTTATTTGGTTCCAATGACATTGAAACACCAGAATACCTTTTCATTTGGATCAATGATGGCCTTCATTTATCTCCACTGGAGTTAAAACCAACATGTTCTCAGTCCAAAACAAGCTTGATGCCACTGTGAGTAGAAAACATCCCATCATGCCCCTGTGCAGCGCATGTCTTTCTCAGATGGCGCCGTTCACGATGGGCCTCTAATGTGTTCGGCATCTTCTTTGCTTATCACCGTCCCGGGGAGCATCAGTCTGATTTCCAGATATTGCTGTTTCATGCGGACTCTTGGGATAAAAACAACTTTCTGCTCTCTTCTATCTCGCATCCATCTGAATTCAGATAAACGTAAAGCAGAGGACGGACAACAAGCAATTACTTCAGTCTGTCTGTAAACAATTGTTGTTGATGGACGTAAACAGACAAACAGGAAGCGTCGGAGATGAGCTTGTTTATTCCTTTTGTCTGTTTCTATTTTAACCCTCGTTTCTCTGCGACCAACAAACAGCACATCATTATTACTGCCTGACCACGTGGCTTTGCTCCACTTCATGCGCCGCCATCTATAGAAGCCTGAGAATATGACTTTACAGCCACCACAGAGTTTGTTATTGCTTTTGAAATGCATCATCCAGTAGCGTGATCCGGGTCCCCTTGACATCCCCCATAATGATGAATCTGTCTATCTGCTGCTGCCAAGCTCGTAAATAAAACATTTCATACTTAGAGAATGGCGAAGCCGAGCGGCGCATCTTCACCCGACGCGCTCGGCATCCAATTACGGATCTCCAGAAAACCCTGGCCGACGCGTCGCGCCTTACCTCATCCCTCACAGACCAATTAACCGCCGTCTTTAACTAGAGATGTAACCAATAAAACAAACGTAAAGGACAGAACGCTGACTGTCCTTAACTTAAGCTGAAGTCTTCAAACAGGATGGAGACACAGATGGATGGAACAAGGATATCTGAGGACCAGTAACTCCTTCTAGGTTAAATTTAATTTGCAAAAAACGTAATTTCAATTCAGTTACACGTACAATCTAATTAATGAAACACTGAATTAAGCTCTTTATTCAAATTAGTTTTCTATTTGGAGACCCAGCATTAAGTCGCTAGCTGTGTTTTATTACAAATGGATGCAAAACTGAAGATATAAAACACAATTTCTTCATTTCTGTGTTTCCATTAAACAGGAAACACAATCAAAATCACACATAAATAAGTTTGTTCATGTTATAAGTCATTGTAAAGTTATTGATTTAAAACTCATTTCTATCTGAAAAGTCACCGTTGGTAAGTTTTGTCTTATTTCAAGTGAACTAAGATATTTGCAGTAGAAACTAGACCAAAAGCTCTTAGTAAGATTTAGTTTTTGTTGTGTTTACTACATGTTGTCCTTGACAGACTCAAAGTTTCCCAGAATGCACTTCACCTCGTTTCCATCACTACAACCCTGAAAGGATAAGTGGCTATAAACAATAGATGGATGATTTAATTTGATTTTAATGTTCCGACCAATTTGGTTTAACAAAATGAAAGTTTTCATGTTTGAAATGGTTTAGTGGAAGGAAAACACAGACGCCACTGGACAGTTTGGTTTCACTGGCTTTCAATTCGTTTTGTTTCTGTCAATTTCATTTTTGAGAACTTTCTGAACATCCTCAACATGAAACAGGAATGAGTGAGAGAAGTTTGTTCAGGGCCACTGGAACACAGACTGCTACAGGAGATCTGTCCTGCAGCTCTTTAAAAAAACCTGAAACTCGGATAATTTGAGTTTAAATATTTTATTTGGATTAACATTCTTCTGAAAAATCTGCAAATGAATTAATCTGTGAATTATGACGTACGAATATGCGAGGATCCACTGTTAATATTGAAATGACTATGAAATTTACAATATTTATGAATGTCATAATTGTTAATTACATCAACAAATCAGTGCCAATGTTCAGATTTCTGCTATATTTTAGGAATTCGAATAGAAAAAAATTTGCATGTTTGATATTTTTTCATTTTAATAAAGAAATAAAGTCAAAATAATACAGAAATTATAAAATTTTCTTATAATTCATTTAACCTTTAAGTGTAACTTAACCTGATATGGAGAGAAAAAGAGCAATGACATTTTTGATGAAAGCCAGAAAGTTTTTCTCTATGTTTTCATTACCAACTGTCTTTGCACATGAAGTTAGACATGCTCTACCGTCGGTTTAACCCACATTTGTATGTATTGTTTTATTCCTGCTGTATGCGCAGAGATGCAGACGTTAATGTAACGTCTGCTGCTGGCTCCTTTACAGGAACATTTAATTCTGCAGATAAACGGAGACGTTTGTAGCGCTGATCTCTCCCTGAAGCAACATGATTATGTAAGCTGATTTGTTTGTTTCTCCTAATGATCCGAAACCACTGACACTCCCTGGAAAAGCTCAGATATTAGAGAATAATTCAGAATAATGTGTTCAGCAGTCGCTTCCAGAAACCGTCACCAGTGAAGCCGGTTTGTTGGAGCTTCACACACTGTGGAGAGATCAGAGTAAAACTCACTCATTTCTACTTTAATAATTAGCTTCCAGTCCAAAGTGCAGCACAGCTCTGGCCACAGGCTTTGGATATGACAGAAATGTTGAATTTGTTTTGGTTTTACATGACATTTTAGATGAAACCGTTTTTGTCTTTCCGAGTGATTGGAACATTTTCACTGGGATTAATAACCAAAGCATTTCCTGACCTTAAGTTCAAAATATCTGCTTTTATTTACCTTAATGTCACTTTATTAAGACTTCTGGTTCTTATCTATGCAGAAACATCCACAGATCTTCACCAGACTGTGGGCTGTTGCTCTCTGGGCTCACATGGTGACTGAACTTTACTTTCTTTCTCCAGATTTCCACCCCGAAAAACAAGAGAAGGATTCATCCTGTTATCTTTATTTTTTTGTCCATTTTTTGGTCTCATTGTTTGTCTTCTCTGCTGCAAGCTCAGCGCTGGTGGCAACAAAGTTCTTTAACGCTCTCATTTCAGACAGATTTCAAGCACATTGCTGTGCTGTGATTTGACTAGACCAAAATGACTCAATTTGATTAATAAAAAATGAGATTTTGTTATAGAGTAAACTTTCTTAACTAACCAGGAAATGCAATTAATTATTCTGCATCATTCTGTAAAAATAATGACACCAAATATGTGGCAAGTCTGACAAAGTTAGTAAAATATAACATTGTCTTACTGGCGGAGGGCTTTGCAGTCTAAATTAGCAGAGGATTTATTTATATATAAATGAAAGTTAAAATAAAAATTAACTCAGCAATTATCCAAATTTCAGTAGCTGAGTTGGAAGCTTAAGAGATAAAACCGAAACCACTTGTGGTTAATTAAAAATGCTCCAGTGTGCAAACAGTATTTTAGGGTTTCATGAAGAGAAATCAGTTTTCATTTAATATTCATTTAAAGCTGTGAACAAGAACCTGTTTTATAAACTCTTAGCATGGCAGCACATCTACATCAGTGACCTGTGGTCATTTATTTCTCCAAAGCACATTTTGCTAATTACATTAACTCCTCATTTCAATTTATTCTGCACACATTAACTTTATCAAAACACTGTGAAACTCAAAGAAAATATTCTGTCAAGAAAAGCACCTGTTTTCAATTAACAAGGCAGATCCAGGCGCTGCAAAATCATCACCGACTCAGGACTTTACCATCTGTAAACCCACCTCCTTATGGTTAAACACGTTCCTGGGAGACTGATTTCAATGCATAACTTTAAGATTCTGTAGGAGGAACAGTGGAATAACTACTAATGAAGAACAGAGGAACAAAGAAAACCGAGAAGGAAAATAAGGCTTTTCTATGATTCCATGCTATGAAACTGGATCATTTTGCTTTTGTTTTAATTATTTTCCAATTAAGGAATGCGATGATCCATAGTTTTGGTTTTAGATATAGGCCACCTGTTAAAAATGGCAGCAGTGTGTCCAGTGAATACTGTGTGAAAACAACATACAATGTTTTCGGGTTCTGTTCTCTGCAGCATTCAGCTTCTGAACAACGCAAATCCGGAACAAACTTCCAGAAAACTGCAAAACAACCGAAACACTGAGTTAGTTTAAATCAAGACTGAAAACCCGACAGAGTTGATTTTGAACCATAATAAATGGAATATTGATCAACTTATTTGATATTTATTGAGGATTTTAGTGATGGCACCTAACAAATTGTAATGGTTTCACAATTTTTGACAATAGAAAGAAGTTTATTCTTGATAAACTTGATTGATTAATTGAGTAAAAGAACAGCCAATACAGACCTGCTGTCGAGACGAACTGATGGACAAACTGGTAAAAGGTCAACATCAGCCATGGACAACTGGTCTAACAAACTGGTTTTATTCTGTCTTGAGTCACCTTCTTGGCTTAACTTGACCCCCAAAATCCTTCAAGATGTTTTCAAAAGTCCATCTGTGGCTGAAATCCATAATACTAACAGTACAAAGACCAATGATTCACCAACATATATTCTATCCAGAGATGGAAACATGTGATGATGCTGTGATTTGGTGAGCAGAGGCCCTCAGCAGCCAGGTCTCCTCTGAGCTACTTCAGGATCAGGTCGTTTAATTCGAGAGCCGTCATTTCGTCCTCTCCTTTTCTCTCCCAGGCCTCGGGGTTGAGCTGCGACCTTGAGCCACTTTGGAGGGATGGAGACTTTTCCTGTCACCTTCAGACTCCACCTCCCACTGCAGATATATATGGGACTCCAGGTGCCCTTAGCCCTGCGTGCTGCATGGAGGCCCAGGGGAGGAAATAACAAGCTGGGGAGCCGTTGGAAGGTAGGCTGATGTATTTCTAATGGGTCTGCGAGGCTACGCGGGTCACCATGCTAGCCGGGCCGTTATTGATGACTATCATTGCGATGCCTGCACACACAGAGCTCAAACACCCACACAGGATGGCACCATTACATCTGGGCATGTAATGGTTGGTGCTGACGGGGACCAGACTCCACCTCCAGCACTTTCACTTTGGAGAAACTGAGCTGCTCCAGACGGACCAACAAAGTTGACAGTATGGTAATCTTTAGTTTTCCCCACATAACAGAGGGTAAAACACCGAGAAACAAGGACAGACTGTGTGCTATGAGAAAGTGTTAGCCATGGTTATAATGTCAGCTCGATGGTGAAGGAAAAATGACCCGTTTTAAAGATAGAACCAAAATGGTTGGACCCATAAATTCCTCGTAAAATTAAAACTTTTTGAATTACAAAATGGAGTTAGGATTTCAGACTATATATTTTTTTGTGGCTTTTCTAAAGTTTCAATAATTGTTACCGTAAATCAGTCGCTTCATTTCTGTAATCATCAGATCCTGCATTTTAGAGCTGATGATGTGAGTTTACTGCAAATATTTAGCAAAAATAATCAACATTCAGTTGAAGTGATGCCTCCTCCCACCTGCAGGTGGCAGCATAACAGACTGAGCCTCCAGTTACTGTCCATGATTGATGTGGTAAGAGAAATGAAGAACCTCCATCACTCCCATCTTGTTTAGCTAATGATGCTAACTAATCTCTACCTTCCAGTTACGTGGCGTTACGGCGACCTTAGCTTGACAAGTCAGGATTTAACAGGCCCAAATATTGGTGTTTTCAATACCTGCCACAAACATGGCTTTAAGCTTCACAAACAAAACTTTGTTTGTCCAGAGCTGAAGGTGCAACATTAATTTTAGACACATATTTCCATCAAAGCTTATGGTTGATGTGAGGAGCCGCCATGTTAAAACACAAAGTCGGACTTATAAATTGTAGTCTTGAGTTTTTCCCACTTCCTGAATGAGATGGAGCTGATTTTTTATCAATAGAGAAATCAAAATGATAGAAATGTGTTCACCATCCAGCGATAGATGTGGTTTTGTGGGTTTTCATCAGGAACTCTGACTTCCTGCCCAAAAACGTGACCTTCAGGTCAAACCGCCTTTAGGTTTGAACAGATTAATGAAGAACGTTCTGAAATCTTTACCTTTCACCTTCACTTTTTTGAGGTCCATATTTCTCTTTCTAATGTCTTTGCTGATTTCTTTTGATATTTTTCCTGTTGTCAGAAATGGAAGCAACAGATTTACCTTGAAATAATATATCCATATATTTAATTAGCGGAAGCTTAATGAAGCTCTGATGTTTAAACTGAATGAAAGAAAGAAGCAATGTCTAAAAAAAAATCCCCATGATTCTGGAATTTAGGAAGTAGAAATTAGATTTTTGAAAAGTAAAGTCTGATTTAAAGTCAGTGGAAATAAATTTATGTTTTTTAAGAGGGTATATAAATATCTGGTTTCTCAAAGGGATGCAACTGTCTTTGCACGTTGTGCAATTTTGCTTTAAAATGCATGAAGATAAAAGTGTAAAATAAAACCTGACATAACTTGGCAGTGGAAACGGCTCCGTTATTCATCAACACTTTCCTTGACAGGAGAAATTAATTTGCCAACAAACTTTCCATTTTTTCTCTAAATTTGCATTCCTGTAGCTCATAAGTCACAGAATCAAAACATTTTAAACAACATCTCTGAGAAAACCAGATAATAAACTACAGAGAAATAAATTAGCCCTGATTTATTGCTTTGATTACATTTTAATGATGGCTCCCAGCAGACCAGGTCATCAAAACTGACAACAGCACAAGCAGATCCTAATTAAACGAGTCCACAGCTAACATGCAGCCATCATTCATGCTCACACGTTACCCGGCGCCTCACACCTCTGATTAACATCCATGCAGCCAGAGACTCAGGTCTGAAACTAAACCTTCCTGTTAGTCACTGTGGGAGGTTCGCTCTCTCTGAGGGGATCCACCCAGAAACCACGTCCGTTAAAAACCCACTTTATCTTCACACCTTCATCGCCGCTTCATCCTCAGTCGGGAGGCTCAGATGTCGCTGCCACCGCAGTCTGACAACATGTGAACACAACATGTGAACACAGCCTGTTACTGCTGTGTTCACATGTGGTAATACAGCCGGTGAAATCTGCTGTCTGTAAATACGGAGTTTCACAAGTATTTAAGGTCTTTTCGATGGAAGACAAATATTAGAATGAAATAAATTATCCTCAGTTACAGTCAGTGAAAGAAAAAAGAGGCATTAAAAATACATATAGTTGGAATCAGAAGTAAACAGAAAGATAAAACCAAGTGATACAAAACCAGTTGGTTTCTGTTGCCATAAGCTTCCAAAACTCAATTTAGCACCGTTTTAATATTTATTTTTCTAACTGTTCTTAATGTTTTAAAGTATTATTATTATTTTTAATTATATTTATATTGCTATAAGCAAATTTTCCTGTCTGGAAAAGTTGCCTCACCTCATTGGAACCAAATCCACCTAATAATAAACTACAGAGAAAGTAAGTATTTATACTTATAATGATAAACATATAAATAAAGTTGACTCACTGACACACATTTCATTTCTCGCTTTATGAAGTTAAATTAGACCAATTATTTCTTACTTTAGCTTAATTAGAATTACTAAAATTATTTCTGTTTGCTACATACCAAAAAAAACAGTTTTTGGCTTTCTGTGCCAAATGGCTAGATGTTTGCACGGCTCTGAGTAGCGAACAGCAGCTAAAGGTGTGAAGCTAGAAGAGTTTTGTGCTTCCTCTCCGGCTGGATCCGCGTCTCCCGGGGAAACGCAGCCGCCTCTCACCGACTGGTTTCACATCCTGAAACAGAAACAGATGGATATTGGAGGACTTGTGCATGACAGCCAGTCACTCTCCACTGTATCTCGTTCCGCTTATGCCTCTGTGAACATGGGCGCCTGCAGTAGCTTATGAGCTAATCACCAGAGCAAAACACTGGACAGTGATCTAATTTAAGCTGCTGTTGGGCGACAAAGCCTGGAGGAGAAGAGAAGAGAGCGACTGAGATATGAATTCATGGCTTGTGCACATCTTGACTAAAGATAACAGCAACATCTGTTCTCTCCTCCGCCATCATGGCGTATCGAAGCCGAACCGTCACTTTATGCCGGCGCTTGCAATTTGAAATCTGTTAATATCAGATGCAGAAAAAAAGCTGGTTTTTTCCATTTGTTTTAGAAAGAACAACTAAATAAGAGACATAATTCATTAGCTTTGGAAATGTGACACGTGGGGAATTTCTCCTGGGAGCCACTCATTGATTAAACTCATTCTGTTGTTGGACAATGGCTGTAAAGAGGCATTGCTGGAACACAGACAGAATGAATAAGTCTTCACTCACACGGGGATGGAAACGTTGTGCACTTGCCCGCAGACTACAAGGAGATATTCATCTCATCCCCTCGTTTCACTGTGACCTCTTAATGACGATGGAACAGGCCTGCAAGAATTCAAGCAATTTTCTAAATTGATTTTTCTCCTCAGACAATTTACTTTGCCATTAAGGCGTCATTCATAACTTTAGAGGAGATTTGACACGAGCCTCTCTGTTTGTAGCAGGGTGAACTCTGTGTCCTCCAGCAGGGCTCGTTTCCAGGACTCACATGGTATCTACATGTGTCTGTATGTGCAGGACCATGTAGAATATAGATTTTTTCCACCCATGCTTATCCCAACCCACAGATGGATTAGACCTCGGTGTGAAATCTAAACATCGTCTTTCTTTTCAGCGGCGTTTTCCATCTCCTCCCCAGGAATCCCGCCCAGAGCCAGACGGGATATTTCATGTCTTCAACGGTTTTGTCGGGCCTCCGTCTGGAGGAAGACATTCCTCATCTTGTCTCTGAAGGACAACACAGACTAACGGTGTGTTACACGTGTTAAAATATGCTTCTTTATTATTCCATGTTGAACACACCCAGTGGCATCTGGTCTTAAACGTCTGGGCAGAAGCATCAACACTTCTGGTAAAACCTTCTGTGTTTTCTGTTTTAGATCAGGTCTGGATCTTCTGTTGATGAAGATCCTCGTCTTCATGACGGTAGGTGAAGGTTGGAAGCTGTAATCCAGAATAATATTTGGCTCACTGGATGTTGGAGAAGCTGTTCCGTTCGCTCAGATTGGTTTCTTTTGGTCGAGGTGTTGATGTCTGGAGTTTCACTCCCTCTGGTTTTGCTGTGCAGCTGGAAGGATTGCTAAGATGCACAACCATGGCAACCAGAGTTTGTTTTTGCAAGCATTAGCATCATATAATACCTCGACTACGACCCCAAATCCCAGAGGAGTCAAAAAGAAAAGGATGCAGAGGAAATGAAGGAAGTTCAAACCATCTCTCTTTGATCATAAGCTTCATATCCCCGACTCCAACATCTCTGCCCAACTTTATAGCCACAAACCCACATAAAGAGGATTGTTATTCTGTGGCCATTCAGGTATAAGACATCAAGATGGTCTTTTCCTTTTCCTTTTCTTTTTTAGCTTGTCCTGCTGGGCAGTGTGGCTCTGAAGAGAGTCAAGTTGAAGCCACAACGATTTACTTTCACCATGATTCCTCTCTTGATATAGATATCAAACTGTATTAGAAATGTTTTGGGTTTATTTCAAAAGTTAAGGGCAGAAAGAGAAAGGAAGGAAGGAAGAAAGAAAGAATGAATGAAAGAAAGAAAGAAAAAAATGAAGAAAAAAAGAGAAGGAAAGAGAAAGAAAAACAAAGAAAACAATAAAGAAAGAAAGAGAAAGAAAGAAAGAAAGAAAGGAGAGAGAAGCAGAGAGATCACAGTCTGCCTCTAAACTTGTAGAAAGAGAAAACACACAACCAGAGAATCCACAACAGCAAACAACATATTCATATCTAATAATAATCTGACACACAGCCTGACATCCAACCAGAGAAATTATTCCACCATTTATTCCCTCTGAGAACCAAAACCTCTGACTTAGAGGACGGATTTCTGTCCTGCTGCTTCACACAAACTGAAGTTTGTTCCAAATTAGTTCTTAGTTTGACAGGAAGTCCTTTTGCTCAAACATCAGTTTGGTTCTGCAGATGTGTTGGCATGTTTGAGTTGAACTCACCGAAAGCCTTTCTGTCCTAAGAGAGCATGAGAATAACTGTGTGAACATGAAGACAAATGGGATGCAGCAGGTTTTAGTCAGGCTGAGCTGATGGTCAATGAGAAGGACGAGGAGAAACTGTTCAATAAAACCAGCAGGTTGTGATGCAGCTTCAGCTCGAAACAGACAAACAGAAAGAGATGTATGAAAATGTAAAGTGTTGGATGAAAGACAGAGAGAGAGAATCCAGCATAGTTAGAGAGGGAAGAGGTGGAAGATCACAGTTTATGTTCTGGGTCACATTCATCTCTACTGTGGCAGATTTTCTGCAACCAGTTTAGTTTTAGATTATTTAGAAATAACTAGAAGGAAACGTTTGGTTTGGTTGTAAGAACCTCAGCAGAACAAAACCTTTGATCAAAACTTCACTTCAATACTTTCGTTTCATGAACTGAAACTTTTTCACAGCAAAAAACACAAAATCTAATTTCTACTGCAAATGTCTAAGTACATTCTAAATAAGACAAAACTTACTCAAAGGTGACTTTTCAGCCAGATGTAATTCATTAATATTGGTGAGGTTATTTTCTTCCATAATATAAGTGAAATTATGTGTTAATGAAGTAGTACTTTATGTCATAATTTAGGAATTATGAGCTGAAAACTTAGACATAAGTTAGTTGTGACTTATTTAAAGTGTACTAAGATGTTTGCAGTAGAAATAAGGCTAAACTTACTTGGTAATATTTTGTGTTTTTGCAGTGAATGCACTAAAAAACGAGTCACTAAAATTAAAAGCATCATCCAAAGAGTTGGGAATCCTCAGGCCTCACAGCTCACACACCAAACCAAACATTTTATCTTCCTAACAGATAAAAATGAAAAACTCATGAATGATTTCTAATATGATAAAAACTATTTTTAATACTGAGATATTTTCACTAGAAACTAAACCAGAGTGACTTGGTGAGATTTTGCGTTTTCGGTGCCGTTTATTAACTTCAGTGATAACCGCCGTCTTCATTTTCCATGGCGTTTAAAAACCAAGAGCCCAGAAAGAAAAGAGGCAGCGAGGAGCTGCAGGAGGACAGGCGGCATGCAGCTCTGTGCCGAGCCAGGCTTTCCTTTATAAATGCTCTGTTTTGGCTCTGCTTCCCCAGGTGTAATTAGGGTTAAATCCAAGGCTGTCAGTCAGCCTGTCATTTATGGCCACTAAAGGAACCATCTCCAGTGCTGAGGAGCCCAGGTCTGCCACTCCAATCAGCTTTATGATGCTGGGGGCTTGTCAGATAAGCAGAGACCTGGCAGAGCAGCGGGAGCCGTGCAGCGGCGGCGGCGGGGAAATGATCCGCTCCTTCAACGAGCCAATTAATGAAGGGAGGAGGATGCAGTGTCACACGGCTGTGGAAACACTTAGCATTGTTAAACGCCACAATCGACTGAGCCATAAATCCATTGTAAAGGCTAATCCCAGGAATTACAGCTGAATAGGCATTAATGCATTTTCAGTTTTTTAATAAACAAAGTTATTTATTACTTTACTAATCTCTGAATTTCAACTTTTATTTGCTTTTTTCTTTAAGTTTAACAACATTCATTAGAATTACTGGGTCTGTTTTAACACCATCACTTCCCCACTGAGGGATGATACAGAACATTTCTCTACTATTTTACTCTAGGCTAATATTCTTACAGCACTTTGAACTTTAATAACTCAAATGCTTTAAAACACAAAATAATCATACAAATAATCCTCAAAATGAAACTTCACAATTTATATTTTTTTTGTTTATCTATGTAAACAACACATCAGTAGTTGGCATCAATATAAATCGGCCAACATAGCGAGTTTCTTTTGCTGACTGGAAAATAACTAGAAGCAGAAATAATAAGACAGCAGAGAAACAAAACATAAAGTTAGAATAAAGTCATAAAATGGACAAAATAATCTCAATATGAGAAAACCTCAGCTTTGTCTCCCACAAATGTTTCAAAGAGATTTAAAGATGGCCGCCGCCATTAATCCTGCACCGCCACATTTCAAACAAACAAAAATAAAAACTCAAACATTTTTACAGAAAACCGAGTTTTTTCCAAACTGACGTTTCCATTGGGTGAATTTATTTTTGAAATTTCAGAGTTGGGTTAGTTACATTTACTCAATTATTTTAACTTAAGTAATTGTATAATAACGTTTTTTGCTCCTACTTGAGTAAAATTTCTGGATTTTTTTGACCAAACCTTCACCAGACACACCTGCAGCTTTTGTCAAAGTTTCATCAGTTTTTTATTGAAATAAACTGATTTGGAAAGATTTTATTTTAACTGATTTTGTTCTTTATCGTATAAATTACTGTAGTTTTTATTTCCATGTAACTTTACATTTTGGTCCGTCTGGTTATGTAGTTTGTAGATATTAAATGATTGATAATTTGATCATCATTTGACTTTTTACTCTTACTGGAGTAATTTCTTGTATAACTATTTTTTTTAACTATTACTTGAGTAAAGATACGTGCTCCTCGTCTCTCCTTCTCTCACCAGTTATGCAAATGTTGCCTCCCTGTCTGGACTCTTCCTCAGCCAACGCAGAGACTTGATAATCTGCTGCTAAGAGAGCAAAGAGCAGATGAGAAAAACAATCAGAATCTGACAGAACGGAGAGGAACCAGCCGACAGACTTCCTTCTAATGACGGCTTCAACAGCAGCCAAGTGACCGACGGCTTCGGCAGGCCTTCTCGCCGAGCCGGTAAAAGTCTGGATCGTCACCAGCGGCACAAGTTAATTAGGCGAATGTCATGAGCTCGTCCCCTCAGCAGACAACAGCCCGGCCCACCCACAGAGAAATAATACTGTTAACCCATCAGAGTGGCCGACCTCATTAATTTCTCCAGACGTCTCCTGTCATCAGCTGCTGGCAGCTTCACTTTTTACACCCATTTTTCCTAATAAGCCACAAAGCTGAAGAGTCGAGAGTCTGGATCGTCCCGTCCAGCGCAGCCGTTACCAGAGAGTCGATTTCTCTGCGTCATGACTCACATTGGGCCTATTTAAAGAGGCGGCTGTCCTTCCCCCCACTGCCCTGATGCTGAAGAGCAAGGAAAGCCAAGACTTATCTTACTTTATCACTTTACCTCCAATTTTTGGCATTTCTTCAAGAGTGCTTCACCAGCGTATTCCCTGAATATCTCCATATTTTATCCTGTTAACATCAGCTGCATTGGGTTATTATCTGATACGTTTTAAAAATCAAGAAATTGAACAAGACACGGAGCTCAACTTCCGTCTTCATGAAATGTGAACTAAGATGGAGGAGTGTCCGATTTTACAGGTCGTAGGATTTTCTGCTGCTGGCGCCAGACACACGTCTTTGCTAAGGCTTTATTTACCCAGAATGCCCTGCGCTGTAGTCCACTTCCTGCTTTTGGAGCGGTCTCTGGACTGCTTGACGTTCGCATTTGCATTTGAACCGCACCAGTATTCACTTCAACCGACCTGAGACCGAGGTTTGTAGGTCCCAAATGAACCGGACTTCCCAGACAAACAAACTGGAGTTGGACTAAAGCGGATTAAACTGGGCTGGTGTGAACACACGTTAAGTTTATCTCTGCTACTTTTAGACTTCCTTTGCTCCCATTTGTTAGAGCCAACATGCTGACTGTTTTAGTTAGAAACACCTTCAAATGAGATGTTACATCCAAATCATTCTTCATCTTGCAAAGTTTCAGAATTCATATATATATATATAAATGGTTTAAAGGAAATTTGACCTCCTGATTTAAGCCTTGAAATTGGGCCTCTGTCTCTCTACAGATTCCTCCTCTGGTTGAAACTCCACCTTCAACATGGCTCCTCTGTTAACACTTCAACAAAGTTTTTACCAGCGTTTCACTGTGAGGCAGCTGCTACTATGAGCTCAGCAGTGTTTGCTCATTTCTGCTGGCTAGTCTGAAGGAGCTCAGAAGCTTGGAAACGGCAGCTTAGAGGAGGAGCTGCGTCTTGAAGGCGGGGCTAGGTCCAACCAGACGTTTTGAGTAGCTGAATGGTTGCCATGGAGACAGAAGGTTTTCTCAAACAGGCGTGACAGAATCAAATCAACACTCCGGGTTTGTTTTGGATGAAGGAATAACATTATAACATGATGTAAAGCTCAAAAACGTTGAAATATCTCTTCTTAAAGTTAACGTGGAGTGACTCTCGACCAGCGGCTCCTGAATGGAGCCTTACGTGACCTTGTGTGTCCATCATAAACTGGTTTTGAGTCTTCAAAATTAGATCATAAAATTAAAAATTAAGTTCTTATATGAATCCAGTCTGTCCAACTGGTGCAGGTCCGTCACATCAAAATTCCAATAAAACATGATGCAGCTCATGGTTGTAAAAACTAAAACTTGAAGGAGAATGTTAAATGTCACAAGCCGATTCCTTCTGAAGTTTTTCGATTGCCCTCTTTGAGACGCAGTGAGACTTTCTATAAAACAGGAGCAGAGCAGGGATTATTCAAACACCTGCTTTCCCTCCGTAATCCTGAAACGGGATGGAAACGCGGCAGCAGGAGGAAACCTGAGCAGTTCGGACACTGATGGACGGCTTAAGGAATAACTGGACCGTGTAAAGTCTCACCTTGCTGAGCATCTGCTGTTCATGTGAAGCTCAGACCTGATAATGTGGCTCTTTTGTCCGACTGCCCTCGCCTGGCCCAATAAAAAGGCAGCTCTGGTTCTGCTGCGTAAATGAGTGATGTAACTCGATCTGGACACGACGGCAGCTTTTATGTCTGGAATGGGAGGCCGGCACATCTGCAGGTCCCATCTCCGCGATGCCTGCTCTGATTTGTTTGTCCTCACTGCTGTGGCTTTTATCTGCCGGTTCTGAGCTAATGTTTCTGACAGCCGTGACCTAAGCAGTAATGGACCGCTCACAGCGCCGCCTTCAGATGGCGGTCCAGCCAACGCTCCTCCGTCCAGGAGGGAAATGTTCACTCTGACATCATCGCTTCTGAGAAAAAAACGATCATTTAACGACAATAATTTGGGCTAAACCTGGGAAGGAGACAGTTTCCTCTAGGTTTAGATTTTTCCAGAAAATCAATCGATCAATCAAGTATATTCGTACCTTAAATTTCAGCAAACATAAAAACATCAGAAATACAGTCAACAATTGTGAAAGTAGTAGCAAACCCAGCATTTTGTCAAAGGCCATCATCAAAATCACCAATACATTAAATATTATCTTCCTAAAATAATTGGAGTCTCTTTTTTTTTTTCCAAAAGTCTAGGTTTTTCTTTTTTTTGCAAAAACTGACTTATGCTTTTATTTTCAGAAGGTTCCATTTATTTCTGTTGAGCAGTTTCTCCAAACAGGAAAGTTTTTAGTCTGTATTTAAAGGAACTCAGTGTTTCGGCTGATTTGCAGTTTTCTGGAGGTTTGTTCCAGATTTGTGGTGCATAGAAGCTGAATTCTGCTTTTCCATGTTTGGTTCTGATTCTGGTTCTGCAGAGCAGATCAGAGGGTTGATACAACAGTAAATCAATCAAATGAAGATAAATGCATAGATTTAGAGTTTATTTACATTTAAGACCTAAAAGACGAACTCAGCTACACCAACTAAAGACTTTTGGCTGAAACATGTTTAATAATTATTTATAAAACAGTTCATGTTATAATACATGTGAGAAGAGAGGCTCCCTCTGGACAAAGTGCTCACAGCTCTGTGGTTTGTTTAATGATGAAACAACATATTTTATCACCTTTTCTAAGCAAAACCATCAGATAAATTGTGTTGTTTTTTATATGATCATCAAACTGCGGGTGGTTTTAGAATATTTATTTTTATAATATCATAGAAATCATTAACATGTTTAACATTTTATCTATTAGGACGAGAAGACATTGAGGCTTTATGTGTGAGCTGGGAGGCCTGAGGATTCCCAACGTCACTGTTGTCCTCTTTAACTTTTAATTTTAGTGACTAAAAGTTTGAACATATTCGCTGCAAAAACACAAAATCTTACCAAGTATTTCTGGTCTAGTTTCTTATTACACTTGAAATAAGTCAAAACTATCTTACAAGTAACTTTTCTGCAAGATATAAGAATTTGTTTTTAGTCAGTAATTCCTTATTATCAAACTGGTACGTCTTCGCCAATATTAAGGAATTATTGATTTACAACCAACTCTTATATTTTGAGCAAGTTTTGTCTTACTTCAGGAATACTAAGATATTTGCATTAGAAATATTTGGTAAGATTTGGGGTTTTAGCCGTTAGTAGAAAACTAAGTACTTTGCTTATTTGTTCTGGAAAGACTCGTTTAGCAGAATATGAACAGAAAGTCTTTCTTCTCTTAGACTCAGAAGAAATGAATTAAGCCACAGTTCAATCAGTAAATGAACCAGCAGTAAATGCATTCACAGTGGCAGGAACCTGGTCATCTGCTCTGTTTTTAACAACACCAACTGAACGCCTCACAGCAAAACTTCCAAGAGTGGACAGACATTTAAAGCAACACAGCTTCTTTAATTCGAAAACCTGTAAAAGTTGAGATTTTTTTTCCCCCAACTGCAGGGAAGGCTTTTGAAGAAAGGAGTGGCTCTGAAACCCGGTGGTGAAACTTTGTGTTGTGCAGCAAACGAAGGCCAACTTGAGATTTGGTGGAAGTTCCAGCCGTGGGTTATAAATCTGTCACCCGTAATGAAACGCAGAGTGTTGCCGTAAATTGCTTTAAGGGATCTCAGGGCTACAGATGAAACATGCACGTTTGTGCTTCCATATGTGGGGGAAAAGGCAAAAGTGTGAGGATAAGTCAAAGACGTTAAATCATTTATTAAGGTTATTTATTATGCAGTAAAAAGTACGAACAGACCAGACTCAGCTGTTTGCAGCTGAAGGGATCTGCCTGAGTGACTGACTTTAGAGCAAATCTCATCTGTTGCTGCAGCTTTCATTAGATTTCTGCATTTATGGGAGCAGTGACAAAGAAAGGGAATGCAGCTCATATTTTCCTGGGTACTGTACATTTTGTGGAACAATCATTAATCAGAAGTGGTAAAAATATCAAAGTTAAACTTGAGCAATTCTTGTTTTTAGGCAAAGGCACAATAAAAGTGTGAAAATAAGGCTTTGTCTGGCTGAAACACTGCAGGGAAAACGGCCGTTTGAAAATATGAGCTCCACTTCATTTTAACATCAGGATGTGACAGAACAAAAGGTTTCAGATCAAGTCTGAAGATTCACAAATGTGACAACATATCATTTAATGGTGAAAAAACAACTAATGAGTTGAAAACCTGAGAGAAAACGGCGCTGATGTGTTAGTTTTCCTTAAGGTGGAACAATTTTCCAGACCTGCTACGTTCACACAGCACATGTTGATGCTCAATTCTGATTTGTTGCTAATTTTTGTCAGTTTATATTCATTTATATTTCCACTTTGTGTTCTCTGTTGTAAACTTGTTTTTCTTTTAAACCAGAACACATCTCACATGCCACTTCTTACACTGCAATGTCAAAATCTTACCAAGTAGTTTTGCTCTGGTTTTTAGTGCAAATATCTTAGAAAACTGGATACGAGACAAAACTAACTGACAAGTAGTTTTTCAGCAAGATATAGGAACTTGCTGAAAAACTAGCTGAAAAACTACTCTGCAAGCCGTAAAATTTCACAGATTTTACGGCTTGCAGATAAATTACTTGTAAGTATTAAGATTAAAATCTTACCAAAACTATCTGGTAAGGTTTTATGTCTTTGCAGTGTCAGAAATCCAGCAGCTTTGTGGAATAAAGGTTGTCCACCGAGGTCCACCGCCTTCCCTTTGTGCTCTCCAACCGAGCGGACAGAGTAGCTGCAGAGGATGTCACCACAAGTAAAGCACTGACCTGAGAGAGACGGCGGACAAAGGCCGAGGTAAGTGTTCAGTCAGCCTGGACCTGCGGCTGAATCAGAAAACCTCTGCCAGACGTTTGCTCACAGGTGAGGGAAGTGGATGGGAAGAGATTTGTGTTGCACAGCGATACGACTCCAGTGGAGTCAGGAACACCGGAGAACTCAGACCACATCAGTCACGGAAGAGAAAACTACAACTGGATGAGACGGTTTTATGGTTTCACCTGCCTATCAGCAGATCAGCTCACAAAGAGTAAAATAATAAATACATTAAAAATCAAGGGTCACATTTGGAGTCCATTCACCCAAACAACATTTTTGTTCGTCTTTTCCTTTTGTTTAGTTTGCATAACTTTGTAGAAACCCTCATATAAAACATGCTAAATCTTTGGAAGAACCATCAACAGAACCTTTTCACCAGACGGTGAAGGGTTAAATATTCCACACTTTTCCAGACCAAAATTTGTGCTTTTCCTGAATTTCACGTATTACAAATAACAGCTGCTTATATTCCTACAGCGTTCAGAGTTTGATAAGAAACCTGATAAAAGGAGATTGAAATCTAAGAGTAAATGAATGAACAAATGGACAGATTGGTTTATAAACTAACATACGGATAGAAAACCAGGTTCTTAAGAGAACGGCAGCTGCAAGCCAGAGAAAAGTCATTAAGTTGTCAATCAAACTGAGAATATGTGTTACAACCCAAGACTGATTATTTATCGTATCAAGATAAATGTTTATCAAGATAAACGATACAATTATCATGGTAAGAAATTTGATTTATCGTCATGGTAAATTAATGATGTTTAAACTCTCCCAAACTGTCTGAATTGTTGGAACTGTTAGTTTTACCATTTCCTCCACATTTTTTACTGAGTACATCAATAAATACCAGTAAATTTGAAAATATGATGAAAAGTCCCTGTGTGCACGTTAGTGAAGTTATTTAAGTGACTGGTTTCCTGAAGAAGCGTCTTTAAGTTGTTTCTGGAGCTGTGTGTTCAGTCACAGCCAAACCTAAAGTTACAGAATAAAGATGTAAACAATAGTTATTAATGTCACTTTTATTGTTATCACAATAGTAAAACAAAATGCTGTAAACCCAAAAGACTGCAGAACGTCAACAGACAGCAATAAGTCACATACAAATAGTTTCAGTCAAAGCTTTAAGGTATTAAATGGAAGAAACTGCAGGCACTTTAAAAATAATGTTTGTATAGTTAGTTTATGAAATACATTGAAAAGGTTGATAAATCTGACATGTTTCAGAATAAGGCTCTATAATATGTTATTAATGATCAGCCTTAGGTTGTATGTTGCAGATTAAAATATTCTGTGTTGCTTTGCGAGTTTCAGCAGTTCTGCAGCAGCCGGGTCCAAACGTTTGGAAGAGGTCAGCAGAGTGTCCTGAGTGCCAGGCTGCAGACTGAAGAGGCTCCACAGAGCCAGGCAAATTCCTGTTGCCTTTTTATGTTATTTTCAGAGACCACAATGACAGAGCAGAAACAGTGAATATGCTATATAATGCTTATTTTGGCTGTCCAGCATTAAACATGTTTAATTTAGCAGAGAGCAGAAACACACAGAACGCGGATGTTATGGTTATTTTCCGCTTTTTTGTTGAATTGTTTGTTTGCCGAGTCTCACTTGGTTATTTCTGTAAACAGAGGCAGAGAGACCAGAAGCAGAAACAGGAAACCCAGAGCAAATTGATCATTCCTCTCTCTGCTCCAGTGGAGAGCTGCACTGCTGCAGGATTAAACTATTCACTTCTCACAACCACAAAATTAGCACTAAAAACCTCGTTATATTCTGAGAACCAGGAGCCTGGCGCTGAAATGGGTTAACGACTCCTGGCCTTTCAACTTTAACACGTCTGCTGCTCAGTTAAATCTCCATGAAAACCAAACATCCAGACAAGGTGAAGGAATAAAACAAAGCTACCAAGATCCAGTCTGAAGTGAATGAAGCAAATTTATAAAGCCTCCGTTAAAATCAGTAATGTCAATACGTCAGTTTGAGTAACAAGACATTCTGGTGTTGGTGGCATCAGTTATTTCTAAGTATGAATTCACACCAGTCCTGTTCAGTTCGCTTTATCTGAACTGTAGTTCGTTTTCCCAGAAAGTCCGGTTCGTTTGTGGAGGCACAATCACAAAAAGCCTCCGTCTCGGTTCGGATGATGTGAACTATGTCCAAATGCAAATGTGAACGCCAAATAGACCTGCTCCAAAAGCAGGAAGTGAACTACAACACAAGGCACTCTGGGTAAATACAATCAAAACAAATGCGCTAGGCCTGACCCCAAATGGCTAAAATCTGGCTCAGTGTCTTCTTCAGGGGTTTTCATGTCGTTTCCTACAGTGGTTCTTGGTGCAGCGCCCCCTCAGGCCAGGAGGGGAACAGGATTCTTAAAGGGTTTGGTTGGTTCGACTCGGTGCAGTAGAAAGAACCACAGCAGCTGGAAATGCAACAAATGTTGCAGTTTTGGTCTCCAGTTGAAGTGAGTCTACTATGTGTGAAAACACTCTTCTCATTAACATACACCAACAATCAAAAATTATAAACTTTTCATTGATGTTTGATTAATGAGAAATGTCTCAACAGAAAGGGCCGTTAGAGATATTTCAAAAAGAAGGCGATAACTGGGCATTAAGCTGGGGGTCATTGGTGTTACAACTGGACTGAAGACGATGTCTGTACACAGACAGAGAAACATCTCAGTTAAGAAATTCAAAAGCTGTACAGATCTGCAGACAGTTGCACTTGCAGCTAAAATCTGAATATTTGAGGAAACAACAACCACATGCAAAGAAGTCGTAGAGATTTAGTCCTTAAATGATGCTATGTGTAAAATTTCAAAGTATTGATGAAATTTACATGAATGTATTGAAGCTTTTTGTGTCTACAAATCCTAAAGGTCGTGGCGTCGTTTCTCTGCAGTCTGACCTTCAGCTCAGATTGGGTCAGTTCATGAAGAGAAAACTGATTCACAACAAACGTCCTTCTGAAAGCTAAAAAAACTAGACATTAGAAATATAATGTCAACAATGTACACATCAGTAGAACTGGAGAAAGTATTATAAGGATTCCTTGAGCTGCAGTTTTATTGAAACATTTTCATTTCACCAGTTAAGTAAAAAAAAATCCTGTATTTTATATTCACTGGCTCAGTGGTAATGACTCGGTTGTTGTTATCTCAGCAGGATCTTTCCTATCTTGAAGAATTACAGAGAGAAAGATAAGAGTTTTACGAGGTATTCCTTCTTCCCTGACCGCGGTTCGGTTTGTATCCGAGTCCTTAAGCAGAAATCGGACTGCCGCAGATCCGTCACGCTGGGAATTAGTTTGGTTTTTCTGTGTATCTGCACAGCATGGCCTGCAGCTAAAGCTTCTCCATCTGTGGGTAAAATCTCCAGCAAACAAGAACATTAAAGGAACTTAACTTTTTAATAACAACAAATAAGCACACTCTGTCATGCTCTTATAAAAATGTCCATTTCCAAAGGTTGAACGTCGTCTTGCTCTCCGTCGTGTTGCGGTTTCTCTCTGCTGTCTGTGGCTATAAAACTGTGCCGTAAATTGAGTTTTTTTAAAGATTTATATTTAACATTTGTGCTTTATAGGACGGTAAATGTCTATAGCGATGGTTGGTTGTCGCTTCAACAGACGCACTTTCATTTATTTTTTGACCTTGCCTCTGCAGCGGGCTTAAAGGGCCAGCTGCCGCCACCCTTTACTCGGCACATGGAGCTTTTAATTAGCAGGATGAAGCCTGGAAAGAGACTTCCTGTCTGAAAACTTCGGACAGCCTGAGAACGGTCATCGATGCGTCAGAAAAACACAAAAACAACACCAATATTGGAATCTTTTTAGAGGGCTGTGTGTTGCAGTCGTTTTCTCCATAAATTGATTCCATATTTATGAAATTCTCTGTCATATAATCCTCCATCCTCGTTCTCCCCGTCAGGCCGTCTGTCAAACATAATTCACACAAACTTCAGTCCCTGAAACGCTTCTCCAGCTGACAGCTGATATCCTAACCTGAAATAACTTCTCCATAAAGACATTCATACTTTTTTTTACTGAATCTCAATATATGCTGACAGAAAGTTTGATCCCAAGTTTTGTTTCCATCGTTCTTCAGGTTCAGCTAATGAAAAACATTTGCAAATGAGACGCTTTGTGTCATTAAAGCGTCGGGAACTTTGGATCCTCGGAGCCGTTTCAACGCATCAACAGAAACTATGAACTTGCAGACTTTCCTGCAGAGCGTTGGGAAGTGGTGACAACTGTGGCTGCAGCAGCTTCCAGGTCTGTGCTGTGAGGTCCGACTGCGAGGCGGAGGTGTGATTATTTAACCTAATTAGACTCAGAACTATAGGACAACCATAAAGCGGCAGCGTCGGCCTCGTAAGCGCGGCTCTCTGAAGGAGCAAAACAGCAATTTCACATTTAATGATCAGTTTTATTTGAGGGTTTTGAAGACCAAACAAGACTCTTTTTTTCCCACAACCTCACTAAAAGTGTAAAACAAACGAGAAATATTTTTATGCCCAGAGGTAATTACATTTAATTAGTTTAAACACCATGTCCAATAAAATCCTTTAATGATTGTTTGCATAACTTTGTCCACTGGGTGTTTATTTCACATAACTAGAAGCTTTAAAATCAAACATCAGCTGGAAGATTTTGACTTTCTCTGTTACAATAAGCACAGATCTTCTTCAATGCGATGAAACTTGTTTCCACTGCCGGTGAAACGGATCCAGCTGCTGACACCATGTTGGGTCATAATTTAATGTTACTGTAACACATCCTGTGATACAGGCATTTAAATACTGAGACGTTATTATAACCTTCAAATCAAGGTTTTTATTCATGTAATTTAAATTAACCTTGTATGTGAACAGAAATGTTTTTAAAAAGACTTTTTGATACTTCTGCAGAAGATTCTGAGATATTTGTGGTTGTAGTTTTTATATTTACAATTTTTGTTGTTTTTTTTTTACATTTTTGTAGAAATGTAAGATGGAAATCTGCTAAATTTGTATGTTGAAAATGAGCAAAGCTAACATGCAGAACTGTCATGGATTCATAAAAATGTTAACATCTGTCTATTTTAATAGGTAAAACATCAAATATAAGTTAATATGCATTAATATGTGCAGTAGAAAACGTCTTAGAAAAACTGCAGAAGCTGATATTTATCATTTTCCTCACCTCTGCTTGGCAGCCAATTAAAATGTACAACTAGGTGGATTTTTCATGAATAATTTTGAATTATGATTCACATTTATGGGCGGAAGGTGGCAACACAGGTAAAAATATATAAAAATATATAAAATACACGCATAATTCTACTTTAAAAATGTTAAAAAATATTTTCTGTCATCATGAAAGAATTTTGGAGACTAATCCAAATTACTGATTTGATTGTAATGTAGCAACAGTGCACATTTTAAATAATGTTTTAATTGATTTCTCCATTAAAGAATTTGGACCATTTTTAAATTTTTTTTTTACTTATTTTTCTTCTAATTTCTTACACACAGATGGGTTTTATTCTTTTTCCAATTATGACACACACTTTGTATCCTAAATATTTTCTGATTTTGCTGATGCAGCTTTCAAACATCAGAGCTTTTTGCTTCTTTTCCATCCGATTTAGAGCTTTTTGGCATCAGACATCACAGCTCACAGCTTCTGCATCAAACCCCAACATCTTCTTCATGGGGGGCTCTCAGCTCAGCCGCGATTTATTTTGAATTTATTACTTAACGACACTTTCCACCATACAGTGCGTACATCAGTAGGAGAAGCTCGGGTTTCCTCATTAGCAGCACCAAAAGCAAGCAAGCAGTAAAACAAATAATCCCGGCTGAAGTAGACATAGCAAAAGTTTCCAGTGAAACTGGAGTGATAGTGTATGGGAAGGCGTGTTATGAAAGCAAATGAAACCTGAACCCGCGCCTAAAATATTTTTATAAGAGCTCACATTCAGTCAGGCCCTGCAGCAGCCACCCAAACGTCAGAGCTTCATGTTTTCTCATGTAACGCGACCTCGTGTTCAGCCACAGTCAAATGAAAGACCGACCAGTTTTAATTCCAGGGTTTTAAATAAATCCGCGCAATAAAAGTGTCTTCACCAGATTATTAAATTATTTAAATCCGAATCCCAAGAGAACAAAAGCACACAACAGATTTCAATGTTTGTTAAGGAACCGTGAAGTCCAGATGTAAGCTGAGGCTCCATTTGAGACTCACTCTGCAGTTTAGTTTAGGTGGTAAATGTTAAAATTGATGGAAGAGTTGAAGTTACTGGTGGAGGACCAGGCACTGAGAGGAATATAAAATCAGAGGCAGCTGAACAGGACAGTACCACAATTAAAACATATTTTACAAACTGTCCTCATGTACAAAACATAAGAATAACTCCACAAGATTTTAAGCTTTATTTTTAGCTTGAAATCGCCATCGTGGTTGCAAGGCGACAGGATCTACGGTTGCTAGGCGACAGGATCTACGGTTCTTTAATGAATTTGAACACACTTTACTGTTTTGCCGGCAGTAAAGTGTATCACAATCATTATCCAGATAAAACTCATTTTGATTTTTCACCTGTAGATCAAAATTTGATGTCTCTGCTTACAGACAAGAGGAAATATATTGCAAAGTTGTCTCGACGGCTCCCCCTGCTGCCTTGGAGAGGAAAATGCCTAATTTATCTAAGCTAATGCTTTACTGGTAGAAACAGAGTGTTTCGTATGCAGGACGAGATCATTTTGCGAAAGATGATTCATGTGTGATACATTCCAGGACAGTTTTTGGAAACGTTTTATAAGTGCGAAACATTCTGGCAGGAAATTAACTTTTTTTCTTTTACTGAAAACAATTAGACATTTGAAAAGACAGATGCCATGGCAACAAAGGAAGAATCTAAGTTGATTGTTTATATTTCACATCCTTATATGTTGTTTCTGTCTTGCTTCACATTCAGACTCATGCTAAAGAATCTGAGGTATTTGCTACTAATTCACTGTGTTTCAATGGCACCTTGTGAAGGAAAACCTCCGAATCACTTCGCTTGTGTCTGCGGGTCAGCTGAAAGTCACATTGCTTCCACTTCAACACCTGCAGATCTCCGAGGTTGCCAAGCCGTGGTTGGCTGTTTGGGGCCACATGACTGCCCTCCTGCCAACCTCAACCCAACATCTTCGCTCCCCCTCCGCTCCAAAGCTGCCTTCGCTGGAGCTGGTGGTCGCTGACAGATGAGGTATGACAGAATGTGACCCACAGCTCTTTGAATGTGGAGCGGCTCCACCTGAGAGGGGGGGGGGGCTTCCCCGCAGCGGGCCACCACTCGCTCTCCCTGCACACCATTGGACCCGATCTGGAGACGGTTCTATGGTGCCGTTTGAAAATAAACCATCCATCAGAGTGCAAAACCACAAACCTTTTTTTGTCTTAAAATATCAAACATTCACGTATTTTTTTTACTCAACACTGACCGCATGGTTTACAGTTATCACTCATGTTTTGGTATTTACTTTCGTCTGAGGTTATTGTCACAGAAAGTGAAATGTGTGGCAGTGAAATCTCAAAATTTGCACTTAAATATTTATTCAAGGTTAATAATAGCACCAAGAAATAAAGTTAGATAAATAAAACGAGCACCAAAAGGTGACATGATTCATTCTGCATTACATTTAAATCAGCTGACATTAAATCTTTATTTTAATTCTGTTAGTCCAAATAAACCCTAAAGAAAGCAAAACATCATTCAGCTGCAGACGATGACAAATTGGTTTGAGTTGTTAATCCGTTATTTTTTTAGATTGAAAATTTGTATAAAAAATATTTTTTCACAAGAGCAAAAATCTATATTGCAATAAGTAAAAATGAATACAATCATTGAATCTTAAATGTCAATAATCAATACTGAAATTAATTTGCAAATCTCCATAGCAGAGTCCCTGTTGTGAACAAATTACTACATAAATGACATTAAATATTAAATACATGCAATTAATTCAAACAGCTGAATTCTTGTCACTCATTTTATCCCGCATTGAATTGAATTAACGGTGCGGCTTAAGATGCAAATAAAGGATTTAATTTTAGGAAAATGTTTAGCAAAAAACTGCAATTTACTGGCAGGTAGGAAAAAACTGAGATGTTTTATAAGAAGAAACTATGAGCTGTAAAATCTCTGTTAGTGTTTGTTAATAAAATGGTAAAATTTTTAATTTATAACAAAGTTTCATAATATATCAGAATGAGCAAAGAGACTAAAATTACTCCACAGTATTTAGTGATTTAAAAAACAAAAAAACTAATATTAAAATAAAAATATGCCATATAAGTAGTTTAATACAAAGAAATAATTAACACATTTTTACAGCAAATAAAAAAATCTGTAACTGAAAGATATAAAAAATGTTTTGGGGAAATCTTTGAGGAAAAGATAATATGGAAATTATGTTGTAGTTTTCGGAGTTTATTCTTTATCCCATTTTCTAAAAGCTAAAAATCAGACACCCTAAAATAAACTCCTTAAAAAAATATTTAAAAATTGAAAATAAATTGAATTTTGCAACATAACGTCAGATCTGCCTTCAGGTAATAAAGACTTTATACTTGAGCTAACAGATTAATAATTAAAGATTTTTGTTTGACAATTTTTAAACCTTTATATTCACAAACAGAATTAATCACAATGCAATTTTTTGAATTTAATTGGTAGTTTTTGTCTTGGGTAAAAGTAAAGATAAGTTTTACAGTGTATGGTGGTTGTGTGAGTTTTTATGTTTTAATAGGAAAAGTTAAATTCAGGAATTCAACTGGAAACTTGATGTAAATGTTTATTTACAAGATAAAAAATGGAGTAAAAAATTCTATTTTAATCTGGAAATTTGGGGAAACTCAGAATGTAAGGATTCAAAGAACGAAGGTATTTATAATTTACTTATGTTGAATTCATCATTTTTATTTTTTACTAGAGAACATTTGTGATTCAATTTTGTTTAAATCAATAATAATAAACAGTATTTTTAATGAAGAATAAGTTCAGTTCAATTCAATCAATGTCAGTCACATCAATCATACAAAAAGAAAAATTATTTTAACATATCTCATCTGAAAAAGGACAAAAAACAATAAAAAGTGGTGCATCACAGTGTCTTTCTGGAGGCTTTCCTCTTTCCCATTACTTAGATGAAGATAATTTAAAGTTAAAAGCTAAAATGCTTGGTTTGCCCTCGTTTTAAACGAAGGTTATCACCAGAGGAAGCAGATAAAATCCCCCTGTGTTTCACGGGCTGAATTTTATGGAAAACGTCCGTCTTCCCCCCGTCCCTGTTCGTCATTCTTAATTTGTTAAATTACAGCCGAACCTTTAGAAGAAGTCCAATCGATATGACAAAGCACCAAAGTCAAGTTTATTGTTTCTTTTCTCTGAATTCATGTTTACTAGGCACAGGATAAATAAAAATTCGCTCTAAGTGGTTGTGCCAGGTCATGAATGCTGCGCGCTCGTTTGGCGCTGGATGGCCTTAATTCCTTCTGTCAGGCAGTAATCAGGTCTGTTTCACATAACGGGCCATTAGTTTAAAGAGCAAATCTGCTTTCGGCACTGCTGACAATGGGCTCTGTGTTTGTGTTTGTGTGTGCGGCGGGGCGGCAGTGGGGAGGGGGTGGCGTAAGGGGCGGGGCCAACCCCGACCCGACCCGGCCCGGCGAGGCCAGGAACGAGGACCGAGGAACCCATGGTGACGCGCAGAGAGGAAAGTTTTAGTTGGAAGAAAGAAGGACGGCCGCACTCACTCTCTCACTCTCTCACTCATCGGATCCACTCCAGGGAAGCGACAGTGACGGGTCAGCCTGTGCCCTGAAGATGTTTCCATCTCCACATCTGTAACCGCTGTCCTCTGCATGAACCTGCTCCTCTTTCTACTTCATCAGGCGGAGAACAACAACAGAATCAGAAGGACACAAACCTGAACAAAAAAAAGTGGCTAATATCCGTCTCGGCCCAGCAGACCCCAAACCTCCCATGTCACAACATTCCCCGTCCTCTCCGCTGAATTCGGGAGGTTTTCCTGTCGAAGCGTGTTCGCATGCAGGAGAGGTCAGCGATGACAAGCCGCCGCCGTCAGCCACTGGCTCCCCCAGGAGATGTCACCGTCTCGTTAGATCATCCCCTCGCCGCCACAGTCCAGCGGGCGGCTAATTGGAAACATGGCGGTGCAAAAAGTCACACAAATACCCAACGCTGCACTTCCTCACCGCTGCAAAAACACACAATACTGCCATTTTCTACCGTAAATATCTTGGATCACTCGGAATAAGACAGAGGCGACTTTACAGCAACATGTAAGGCCTTGTTCTAAATCAATAACTCTGTAATACTGGTGAGAAATACTAGCTCCACTGGCAGATTATTTCACTTTTTCCCCATGTCAAAAGTAAAGTTACCTGCCAATGGTACCATCTCATTAAAATTAATAACTTATTGACTTAAAATAAACTCTTATATATTGCTGAAAACTTCCATGTAAGTTAGTTTTGTCTAATTTCAAGTGTGCTGAGATGTTTGCACTAAAAACTAGACAAATACTTATTAGGATTTAGTGTTTTTATAGTCAATAATTGTTTAATTTTGATGAAAAAGTACCAGTTCCATTGGCAGATTATTTCACTTATAACAAGATATTGTTTTCCATGTAAAAGTGAAATTACCTCTCAATGGAACCATTACTTTAATCAAAATTAAGGACTTATCGACTTAAAACAAATATTGCTGAAAACTTCCATGTAAGTTAGTTTTGCCTTATTTCAAGTGTGCTGAGATATTTGCACTAAAAACTAGACCAAACATACTTGGTAGGATTTGGTGTGGAAGTTAATTCTCTGAAGGCAGCTCTGTGCAAGGCACTATTTTCTGTGGTGGATGTCTGCGGAGCGGACCGGGCCGTGTTGGCCGTGGTGCTGGGTGGAGGCAGGGGGTTCGGGCCGAACGGCGCCTCTTACCCTAATGGTTTCGGACACATCCAGCATTTGCTTTCATCTCTCTGGGGCAGCACTGACACAAACCATTTGCATTCCTCTCTGCCGTTCCTCCGTTCGACGATCCGCAAACCTCACTTTTGTAATTATCACTACATTTCAATGCATTTACACAAGTAAGCATTTTAGGCAGGAAACATATGAAAATAGAGCCCAAAAAATAGAGTATTCCAGAGGGCAAAGCGGGTTTTAATGAGGCGACGCAGAAACGCCGTAGCTTTACTGTCCCGTTTCACCACAATCAGGATTGAGATAAGCTGTGTAACTATGAGTGAAATTGTTTCAGATGGATCTGCATTGCTTCATTAGGTAAAAATAATTAAATTTTCTCATTTTTTTAGGCTTGCTTGGACAGGGATTGAAAGCAGCATGTGCAAAGCTGGACATGGTAAATATTTCTCTAAGTCAAACATTCAGTCCGGCACAGAAAAAGGCAGATTCATCCTTTACGGTTTTCCCCCGAAATGTTCGAACTGATCAGAAATGATTCTTTCTTTTTTGCTCTGGTATTTATACATCAAACACCAAACCACAGAGATTGGTAAGTTCTTAAAGTGAAACAATAAACATCAACGGTTCCCATTTTTAACCATCAGTCACTATTAGAACAGATTATTAAACAGGAAAAGTTTCTATTCTCTTGTGTTTTTGTCAAACATTTTTAGAATGATTTAACATCTGCTTCATCTTTCATTTCTATCACAACAATCTTCTCTTTAAAACTCTAATCTGACGTCTACTGTGAATGATTTTTGCTTTTTGTTTTTAACGTTTATCTGTAACAGGGTTTTATCTTAACAAGACGTGAAGTTTGACCAAATTTGTTCAAAGTTTCTGTTAGCTGCTCTTGGCAGTTGGTGGTTGCCATAGTAACCAGTAACTGTTAGCTCCGCCCCTTTTTCTTTTTACTGATATTATAGTTTAACATATATTTTAGACAGTATTTTGTATGAGTTATTATTAATGTTTATTTTAGCTATGTTTAATTTTACAAATATTACCTGCTGCTAACTTCTCATTGGGAGCTATGGTTATTTATTACATTATAAACCTGAATGTGTCTGTGGTGAAGTTGGCCTGCTGGACCTGAGACGAACATCGAAGGGTTTCATATCTAAATGAACTCAGTGTTTCAGCTGTTTTGCAGGTTTTTGGATATTTGTTCCTGATTTGTGGTGCATAGAAACTGAAACCAACCAAAACACAAGCAGATTTTCTTAAAGGTTCAGAGTTTAGTCTGGAACTTAAATTAGATATTTAATAATTGACAAACAGGAACTCTTTAGGTAATAACGACTAACCTTTGGTAAAGAAATGATCTTAAAATTTAACTAATCGGTAAAAGTTGACTTATAGTTACATTAATCCTTACATAACTGACATTAATAATATGAAGGAGAAATTAGACAGAGGTGGAAATATAGCTGGCTGTGCTCCGTTTCTTATTGGTTAAAATAAAGATTTAGTTGGTGAAAGGTTCAGATGTTGGTCCTGATTCAGTGACTCAGCTTTATCTAATATTTATTAGATAAAGTTGTAATAAGTTGTTTTTCATAGAGCAGTACAGAGCACAATTTGTCACACATTGCAAAGTATGAGTTGCTTGGTTAGAGTTTAATTTTGGCAGCTGGATGTTCTCCGTTCCTCAACAAATCGTCTGACTGAATGAGAAATACAAAAAAGAAGTGAGTGTGCAATTTAATTAGCACTGTTGGCTGGGAGAGTGTCTGGATTCAGACGGTAATTAGATGTTCCCTTACATTCATAACAAATGTCTTACCAGCAGCATAAAAATGAAATGGCATTATGAATTATTAAGATGCAAAAACTGCATCAATCTTTAGTATTAATTTAGCAAAACAAGTTTAAAATAAATTATTTAGAAATATGGAGCTTGATGCCACTAGCAAATCTAAAACTTTTAAGTAGGCATATTTAGATAAATTTAAGGAAAAAATTATTAGATTAATTATTGACAGGTACATCGACTGCTGTAAAGTAAAAAAAAAAGTCCAGTTCACATTCTTTCCATTTTTGCTTTTTTATAAAATCAAACCAGTTTTATTATCAGTCACCTGATGAAACACAAGCTGCTATTTTCAGAGGATGATTTTATTAATTTGGGGAAGAAAAAGTTGTCCAAACCAACCTGTTTGAAAACTGAATTGTAAACATCAGATGCTTTTGGTAGCAACATCAAGCTCTTCCAACTGTTATGGTAAATTAACGGCACAAATTCCAATTAGAAAAATGTATTTGCTTTACAAACTCATGTTTATGTCTAGTAAGTTTTAGCGCTGTGAGTCGGTCCATCGGTTGTGCTGAAAACGGCGTATTTCACAAAACTGCTACAGAAAGACTTTTTTCACATCACGAGTCACATGATCAACAACCGGATGTTACTACTGGTGGAAATGATGAAGACAATGACAGGAAGTAGTTAGAGGACGATGAAGGCACGGCATGTTTTTAATAACTTATTCATTTTTATTTAACAAGAACACTGCAATTTTGAAATTGTGTTTTATGACTTTAGTAGAACTTCAGCAAAGTTTTGCACACATCTGTAGTTAAAACATGGCTAATGATTCTTTAACTTTGCTGTGGAGGAATTCTTTATTAAATGTTGCTCGTAGTTCAATAATTTCTCCTTTTGCAGATATTATCTCTCGCTTCCATTCAGTGGAGTTCCTAAACCTTAGAAATGGCTTTGAAACCTTTTCCAGACTGAAATGTCACTGGTTGGACTCATCTGTTCTCCAGATTCTTTAGCTTGGAGTATGATTTGTTGCTTTTTCATATCTGTTTGCCTACTTCATGTTGTTGTACAGCTGCTACTCAAGTAAATGCTTGATGACTCAGGTCTACCGTTAGTCAGCTTTGTGAAAACCACCAGATTAACTCTTGAGGCTTCTCTACATACATGTATGCACCAAATATACCTTAATGTGTGTTAATATGCCCAGTGGAAACTGTATTGCCTCTACCGCAGAAGCTAACATGGACCGCCTATCTTATCTTTGCTCTTTGGGATTCAACCAATCAGTGCCAAGAAGAATTAATGGTGCTCTTGGATTTGCTGCTTTGGAAACACCAGCAAATTTAACATCGAGTATGACAGAGTTTACATATTTCACCTTACAAAGTTGCGTTTTCTTTTTGATTTTTACAAAAATGTTAAAGTCTACAGGAAGATCGGTGACTACCAAACTGAACTTACAGAAGGTCTGCTGTACTCGGGTCATTTTGGATTCAACATTAGTTTGATAATCTGAAATATGGAAGTGTGACAAAAATCAAAAAATAGCATAAAATCACCAAGGAGGAAAAATTCCTTTGACTGTAGAAATAATCTGTTTCCAACCCCAGGTAACATTTAGCTGTTAAACATCCCATAATATACTTAATAAACACCGCTTGGTGTTAAATTAGTGTCTTTTTAACACTTTTTGTATTTAAATTTTGACATTATCAAGCATATGAATCCCTGTCGTTCAATTTCATATGTATCTGCATTAAAACTCCATTAATTTTCCTCATAGTTCACTAATATTCCTCACCATTTCATACAAAAGTAAACGTCTCCTAAGGAGAATATCAGTCCATTAATAAGGTCTGCATTAAGTCCTCAGCACTAACATAGTTTATTCCTGACACACACACGATCCGTGAATAGAAATTCATCCTGTCACAACAACAGTTTGGTATTTCTGCATGCTTTCATAGTTTGCACATCGTCCATATGTGCTCAGTGAGGTAGATTCTGCATTAGTTGTCCCTTTCTGAGCGGCTGGGCTGCAGCCTCCGTACCCCGGGGGGAAAACGTCTGATCCGGATGCTTTCCCCGTCCCGCCCTGCAGTCCTGCGCCGCCATGTGAGGCGCAGTGAAAACGCTCCCCTCCCCCTCCCCAACCAGCGACATGGCATTTGCACTGCTGAGGAGAATGTGAGCTAATGAAAGTGTAAAGCCTGTGTTCACTAGAGTATAAAATTCACATTTGGCGAAGACCGGCTGTGCAATCTGATATTATGAGCCCTGCTGCAGAGAGAACAGGGGGTTGAAAAGGACAAAAAAAATCACAGCGAGAGAAACACAGGAGAGGAAGACGCTACCGGAGCTCATTTATGTCAAATTATTTCATTTGCAGTGCGTTTGGGTTTTCATTATCGTCATTTCGATGTTGTTGTTACGGAGAAATGTCCAACGATTTGGAGTTAAAAAACTCGCAGACGGACAGAAACAGCAACTTGGCGGCCTTAATGAAAAGCAAAGTAAAGTGAAAGAGACGAACAGAAAGTAAGGTACGGTACGCCGCCATCTTGTTTCTTGTGTACACAGCAGAGCAGCCGCTTGCCCTGTTAAATGGAGGTTTGCTGCAGACAGAAATGAGGTCAGAGGCGGCGTAAAGAACCGAAGGGGGAGAAAAAAAACCTCAGAAAATCTGAAAGAGATTATGGAACATTTAGCTTTGAAAATACAAAGTAAATACCTACAAGCTTCTTGTGGATTCCTTTAAGCGTCCTCGTGACTCGGCTGCTTTTTCACCACTTCCTCCCTGAAACTAAAGCAGAATCTTTCATTCTGGATCAGGAGACGGCGGTTGGGTTCCGGCAGTCAGTGGAGTCTGTTGTTCAGCTACTAGCTGCACTCCCGTCAGGTCAAAAGTTCAAGCACATTAACACCGGCTGACCTATTTTCTGCAGTGAACTTTGGAATCTGTCCCTCGTCTTTTTCCCCTCGGTTTATCCTCCTCTATCCAGCTGGATAAGTCGCTAAAGACGTTCCAGAACGCAGAAATGCGACTTTTTCTATTTAAAGCAAATAAAAACACAGAGTACCTATTGAACCTGAAGTGACTCGTAAAAAGCTCTGATTGTTTCTCATCACTGCAACTTCAGAATTTCATATCTTAAGAGATACTGCATTTTATACATGAATACTTTATACTGAAGCAGGTTGTTTCCTGAACGTCACAGAACAATACGTGTAAATGTTTGGCAATATTATTTTCCAGATTCCTTCCTGATCACTCTCAAGCCTCCACACTATTTTTTGAGTGACCTAAACATGAAATGTATAATTTTTCAATGATCAAACTACAGATTTTTCTCTTCCTTTTGCTGCTAATGTTACCATCAGAACTGCTTTGAAGTTCAGCCAAACTTTATTTAACCTTGGGAATACGCGGTTACACACATACGGAGCTCTAACGCTTAAATTTCAGCCTTTTTCAGACCGTCATTATGATTCACCATTAGTCACCACCAGAAGAAGATGAGAGGGCGGATAGAAGCTGAGGTCAGAAGTCAGATGTTTGTCAGCAGCAGAACATGATCCGTGCTGCGGGTGAGCCAGTCGAGAATCCTGATGAGCAAAGGTTGGCAATTATCATCAGGCAAATGGAGCCCTACCTACATGATTGCATGCTATTGTGTTTCTGCAGAGCAGAGCAGAGACAGCGTGGAAAATATAAACTCTGGCCATTAGCTTGGATTCATTTTTTTATTATATTTGGAGGATTTAGAGGAATAGGCACCAAGCATTGGATAGGGAGGTTCAGTCAGAGTGTATGTAGGGCAGCGTGTGCTGCAGAGAGCGGCGGCCCTTCAGCTGTAGGCCAGCGTCTCTCTAAAGACGTCCAACTTTCTTTGGTTTTAGTCTGAATGGTCGTATTCCCGTTATATAACCAGGTGAAGCTGAGTCTGGTCACTGCGGGCGATCGGACTTGTTTACTCGGATTAGCATGAGGCGCAGCTACTGTAAAGAGCACAGACAGGGCAAATAATGGCATTAGACGTGAAAAATAGAAATGCAGTGTTACAAAACAGCCTGGATACAATTTCCATGTTATCTGCATCGGAAGCGTCCCGCTGCTCCTTACTGGTTGACTCTAATCATGTCCAGTGTTTCAGCACAGAGTCGTATTATGAAGTCATCTCAGTTTATTAAGCATCTCATTGTAAAAACCCTTGACAAATTCTGAAACTAGAACTTTGCAAAGTAAAACTACTGATACTTTATTTAGATCTAGTTTAGAGCATCTACTGTGATTTTAAACTGAGCATTAATACAAGAGTGAAAAATAAACATATCCACAAGAAATGTGGAAAAACACATCCCTCTTAAACAGTATGGAAATGTATCCTTAATTAAAAGTAAAAATGGGAATATATATTTATATCATGATGACATTAAGTTTAAATTTGAAGCTTAGTTTATTTGTGGTTATTTGCAGTTTCAAATGAGTGTTTTTTGTTTTAACTAGTGAGCTTTGCTTTTAAATATTATATTTTACTTTATGTCCAATATGAACACAAAGTATTTATATTTTTATATTTTAGAAGAATTTTAAATGAGTTTAGTGTTATTAATTGTAAATCCGTGCACCGACAATGTTGTTGAATTATGTCACCAAAGTATTTTTTACACAAATTTAACACTAAAATATTGACTTAACATTGACATAGTTTTTTTTTTTCAAATTCAAGGAAAAATAAACTAAATGGATAATTTGTACTTTTTCTCTATGACTAAACATCAACAGAGTAGCTGCAGATGAGACAAAATCAAATTAAGCTAAAACGTGGAAAAGTCAAATCTTGATATATTTAGTTTCTATTTTATAGCTCTAAGTTTGGATG
Organism: Micropoecilia bifurca; assembly: GCA_903067075.1. NCBI lineage: Eukaryota > Metazoa > Chordata > Actinopteri > Cyprinodontiformes > Poeciliidae > Micropoecilia > Micropoecilia bifurca. The sequence goes on from CAEGAF010013664.1 coordinate 57,896, forward strand.
AAGCATTTTTTAATCTATTGGATAAAATACAATAAATATCAATGTTCGGAGAATTTTCAGGCATTTTTTTTCTCGGGTTTTTGACATTTGGGAATGAGATGGCAAAATACATCTATTCATTTTCCATTACAAAAATATTTAAAAATCACAAGACTGAGGTTAGAAATCAGACAGAGAAACATAATAAAATGATTTAAATTAACAAATTAAAGTCAATAATATTGACTGCAATTAAAAGTGAGAAAAAAATCTATTAATTTTAGAGAAAACCCAACTTTAGAAACGTAACCATGTGGATTTGATTAGCGAGGAAATACCGTATAAGAATTAATAAAATGTGAAGTTAATACACATTATTCAGTAAATCTGAATAATAAAATCTAGAATTTTAAATATCCTTAAAACATAAACTGATACATTCCATGATTAACAACTTAAAAATAAATAAAATATAAATAAATCATAAATGTCGCAAGAACTTAAAAATAATAGAGTAAGAGAAAATGAATTGCATCTTAATTTTTTTTATAAAAATTTCTCGCAGGTAGTTTTATAGACGTGTTTCCTGATGCTGCTCTGACCTTACATTTATTTATAAATGCAGCTTGTGTACATGCTGCGCACTTGAATGTCACCTTGCATTAAACATTCATCTTCAAGGCAGAAGAAAAAGAAACTCAAATGGAGAAAGAAAAAAATGCACATTTGTGCTTTTTATTCTTTCTCAGCTCTAAACTGTGAGTTTGTCCTTCGGTGTTGGAGTGTTGAGTCGCCATGAGGTCACAGACAAAGTTGTGCTGAACGCGGCGGCAGAGGAGGAACAAATCAAATCCACCTGTGTACGTTTCTCTGTGCCATGGCTGCCGTGGGACCAGAGAAGGTAAAGCCCTCAGAGTGCGGCAGACAGCTGCTCTGCGTTTTCCCCAGCAAGACGTTCTCTGACTCCGCTGCTTTCCCGGGTTCCGGCCTCGTTCCCCATACCGATGACGGTGCCGTGTTTGGACTAGACCAGAGATTCTACAGGTGGACACCTGTAAAAATCCACCTTTGGTATTCGGCTCCAAACTGTCATTGCAGAGAAAGAGCAGATCATGGAGGCTGCTGAGCGCCGAGGAATGTGGTGTAAAACGAGCGCCACCAGCTTAGGTTCTCTACACACATATGCTGTGATTTGCAAAACTGTCAGCTCTGATTTTTCTGCAGCGAACTTTGAAATCTGTTAAAAAAATAAAAAATCAAGAAGAGGAATGGCATTTTTACTATTTAAATATACCAGAGTTACACAGCAATAAACCACAGAATAAGATCAAATATGCAGAATACTGGGGAGAAAAAAACACCTAAAATCTTCAAAATTTACATTTTATCTTTCTGTTTTAATTGAAAACAAAATAAAAACACAACTGAATTATATTCATCACGCTCAAATTAAACAATACTTATAAATATAATTAAAAGCAATTATGTATATATAAATAATGAAATGCATCATCACTAGTATTTCAGTCGTTTGCAATAAACTTTATTAGTGCACATCTGGTTTTCTGTAAAATATAAAATAACATTTATGTTTTCACAATACAGTATTTTAAGTAAAAAAATTGTAGTTCAGTTTTCTGACACTTCCTTTAGTAGAACTATGTTTCATGAGTCTCATTAATTATTAATGTGGCCTAGATTCAAACTTGATGCGTTTTTCTGTAATTTTTCTGTTTTTTGCAGCAGTTCAGACGTTTTCCGTGACCTTTGTGATGCGTTGGTCCCGGGGTCGGCAGATCGGACCCACGTTTGCGTTTCTACTTTTTAAAATCGCGGGTGTCAGGAGGCGGTTCGGCTCGCGGCTTCCCGCCGGCGCCCGGTTTGTTCGGTAGACGGCACACTCGCTCCACATTAAAATCAGCAGAGGCCTAATGGCGGCACTCGGTTATGACACAACCAAAGCAGCGTGTGTGTGTGTGTGTGTGTGTGTGTGTGTGTGTGTGTGTGTGTGTGTGTGTGTGTGTGTGTGTGTTGTGGGGTGGGGGGATTGTGCAGACAAGCTGACCGAGCACTCACCTCTCCCCAAACACTTTTATTTATTTATTTCCACTCTGGATTAAAGAGCTTTTGTGGCGCTAACCTACATAGCAGCCTGGCGCTGCAGCGAACTCGTCGTCCACCTTGATACGGATCCGATGACAGAATCCTCAGAAATAAAGACAATGGCGTCTCCGTCGGCCCTGTTGGCCCACATACTTACTGAAAATCACTCATTAAACTCTATTGAGCTTCTCCATTCGAGCACACGATGCTTTAGTGGAAAACTTGGGCGCCTATTGAGAAGTGAATTACTTCCATATCATGAACGAACACTGTCAGATACAATTCATTCTCCTGGTTTGTTTGTGGCGAACAGTGATTCTCAGTCAGATTCGATTTCCTTTAACATCCAGCGGGATTTTATCAGCTGTGAATGACATCGCAGCTAAAACTTTTCAGAAGTTTCATGTTGTTGTTGCCCGACGTTTCTTCTTTATACGGAGCATGAATCCGGATTTTATGTAAAAAGTCTGGAGTTTGTGTTGGGGAAAACTTTCTGTCTGTCTGAGAAAATGTATTTATTTTTTAGTTTTGTAGGAACAGAAAATGAATACAAGCAGCACACATACAATAAACACACAAAACATAATTAAAAATACATGGACTGAGGGCAAAGGCTGTATGTATTTCTGCTCCTTAAAATTTGAGTTATTCCTAAGGTATGTTTGGGTGAATTTTGGCAAGAATACATATTATATTTGTTTTATATCACTTTTTGTGCTGAGTTTTGCAAAGTCCAGCAAAAAATCTGAGCTCCTAAAACATAAGTTCAAGTGTTTTGATTTTATTATTACAAATTATCCAATTTCAAGTTACAGAGGTAGTCAAAAATGTATTTTAAGATGTTATTTTGTAATATTTTTACCTCTGGTCTCCGTTTTACCAACAATGTATTTTTCTTGCCATGTAAATTATGAGAAAGTTATATCCAAAATAAATATATTTTAGAAAAATCATAATTTAAGTAAGCAATGCTTAGTTGTTTATGGTGTAACAAATTTACTTTTGAGCAAGGGGGTAAACTATAGGAATATTTCTTCTAATTTTAATTCAAATGTTTTGTTTAAATCAGCATGTTTCATGTTCATTTTAAACCTCAAATGAAGTAAATAAACAAATTATTTATGCTGCTTCATATTAAAGTGTTCCAGTTCATTGTCTCATGTTTGCACAGATTACACTCACAGGTGTTTATTAATGAAGCATGAAAGCGTTCGCTATTCCTCAACATTTTTACCTCTGTTCAAAATGTAGCCATGAATAATCAGACAATTCTATAATAAAAAAAATGTATAAAAATAAACTTTTGTAATAGTTTAAGGTCCTTTTCTTGTAACTTCTGCTTTTCACTCAAATCTTCAGTTTACATCAACATACATGTTCATATTAAGCTGCAAATGAAATATTAAATATTATTTGGGTGTCCTGTTTATTTCTTTCATGAACGCTCTAAGCTGTTTGTTAGTGAGGCATGAAATCATTTGTTATTTTTCAATATTTTTAAGTCTGGTCTGAAAGATATTTCTCTTGTTATATAAACACAGCCTTGAATAACCAGACAGATTTATCTAAGATACATTTTTCACTTAAAAATCTACTTCCTCCATCAGTAATTCTTAGTGTAGACTATATAGGATGTTTATCTTTCAACTATTTTTTATTTAAAACTATTGTTTATATATTCATATTAGACTGGAAATAAATGAAGCTAATACAGTTCTGTATTACTGCTAGATAATTGGATCTTCCTGTGTATTTTTTCAAGAGGAGTCGCATCTTGCACAGATTTCGTCTGGAGGTGTTTGTTAATGAAGTGTGAAAGTGTTCAGAAGGGAAAAACTTTCTGAATTCAATCAGTCAGTCCCTGATGATGCTCGGTTTGGAGACTGTGCCACGGTCCCGGCTCGACACGCAGAGAGGTGAAAGGTCGGCTCGCAGCCCGTCTCCTTCATGGCCGCTTGCCTCTGCGGCGCCGGCCGTTTAAAGCTGTCAGGGGACGGAGACGCTGTCCACACAGGTCCCCTGTCCTGCTGCCACTTCACATGTTCCCGCATCGTCCAGAGGTCACAGAGGGGTCGCTGTGGAATATGATTGTCTCCTGTGGCGTGCAATGTAGAACTGCCCTGATTGATGGCTCTAATTTAAAATAGGATTCCTCGCTGGGCACCCTGCTGATGGCGTCCAGTCAAACTCTGCATCCCAAAGCAGGACACAGATCAAACCGCCTGTTTCTAAGTGCAGAAGTATTTTTAATGGATCAGGACTGAGAGATAAGCAAAAGAGGCAGAAGTGGTGAGATGTGTGGGAAGCAGAAAACGATCCAGATGCCTACAGCAGCGTTTTTCATGTCAACAGGTACGAAGAAGCAACAGAAACGAGCCGAGCGGCGAAACAGGAAGGTTCGGCGCGGCCAGCGCGGTGCGGTCGGATTCAGTCGATCTTTCACCAGGGCAGCGGCCATGATGAACTCGACGTGAACTCGCTTGTATCTGTGGGAGCAGAGCAGACGAGCCGCGTGATTGGACGAGGCCGCCGCTCCGTATTCAGGAGATTATTGAAGCTAAATTCAGGGAATCATCAACGCTCCAAAAACACAACGACCCCCCAACCCACCGTGCTGCGTTCAACGAATCTAAACGTTTAAAGGCTTTTTAAATATCACATTAATTCACCCAAATTCTGCCAGCTGGATTCTGAAAAAGAAAGGTTTATGTGTTTATTACTAATGTTTTGTTTTTATTACTTTCATAAAAACATTTTCAGAAATAAACCATAAAACATTTAGGTTATGTTTAAGAATAAAGCTGGAAATTAAACCATTATTGAACCGCTGCACAATTTTAAATTAGATGGTTCTTCTGTTTTAATAATTTGATAAAATTATAAATATTATCCAATTTTAAAGCAGCAACTTAAGTTTACATATGGATAATTAAGGTTAAAAATAGTGAAGCTTTTCAAAAGTATTTTTAACAATTTTTAAATTATTTTTTTTTATTAAAAAAATAATTAACCGCAAATGAATTAAAATTAAAAATAATACCAAAAATAATTTTGGTAATTGCTTAAATAGAAAAACATACATGCAAAATAATTTTAAATATTTTGTGATCCAGTTATTCAGGAAAAAAAATATTTAAAAAAATTTTAATACAAAAAGTGTATGTACTTTTTATGTATCGTTCTTTGAAAAATAAAGAATAATATGTACGTGTTTAGATAGCGGTTACATATTTAATATCTATTTTTAAAAATTTGTACTTCTTGTTATATGCAATAAAAGTTTGCTATTGTATATTTTTACAATAATGTTCACTATGATAAATTTCATTTTCTGCTTTTTGGACTGTATATTTTATTCTAAATAATATTAAAGATTTTAAACACATTTAGAATTGTGTGAAATTGAGACTTTAGTGTCCAAAATGTCCATTTCTCAAAAGAAAATCATAAAAATATTCATTACTTATGTAACATTTAAATATGTTAATATTTGCATGAATGTAGTTAGTTGTTACATGTTGCACATTTTACTTTGAATATCTTTAGATTTTATAAAAAATTATCATATATACCAAATGTAGTTAATGTAATTATATAAATAAATACTAAATCCGTTTTATATTTTATTGGTTATTTCAGAGATTAATTAAACTGACTCAGGCTGAGTGACTGGATGTTTCAGGTTGGTGTGGCCTTTGGTTCACCTCGAGTTTTTGGGACGATTTTAACCTAAATACCTCCGGACCCCCTTGGCGACAACGTCAGACTCGTCCGGGTTCACAGAGAGTTTACGGTTGGCGATTTGTGAGGCGGCGTTGGCGAACTGATGAAGGTGGCGGCCATGATGGCGGCGCGGAGTCCCGCCTCCTGCCACACTAACCCCTGCCTGAACTCGGAATGCGTCTATCCCACAGGCCCTTTCCTCACCCCAAACTGTCACATGCTTTCTGATCGTCGGTCCCATCCACGGCCGCCCAACCGCTCTGCTCCGCGCCTTTTACTCCCAACTGGGTAAAAAGCTTTTCCTCCATGTTCTGTCTCTGCACTTTTTATTCTTGCAGACTGATGGTCTAACCTGCACAAGATAATTAGGGTCTCTGAAAAACACAAAACAAAACCGAATTCTGACTTTAATCTAGGAAAATAATTATTATCTAAAAAAGATTAAAATTCTGAGATTAAAATTAGAGTTCTGACATGAAAGTAAAAATTCTGAGAAAAACGTTCAAATCCTGAGGGGAAAAAAATAGGAATACTGAGATTAAAGTCAGAATTCAGATTTTAAAGTAAGAATTCTGAGAAATTGAGTTAAAATTCTGAGGAAAAAAAAAGTCAGAATTTTGAGATCAAAGTCAGAACTCTTAAAAAAAACAACTATTTTTATTTTTTTACCAGTGCCCCTAATCCCCTCCATACTAACCCCCTCTGATACAAACATCGTGAAGTTAGTCTGGGATTACAAGAAGACTCGTGAAAAAAATGTGACAGCCTAAATCCCTGGAAATACTCAGTGGCACTAAAACAAGATTCTACATCTACTAACATAATTTCAATTTGAGCAACATTTGTAAGATGTCCTACTTTGTAGATCAAAAGATAGTGACACTCATGTTTTAATGGATCGTTTTTAACCGTTCAGCGTTGCTTCATTTTAAATTAAATCCCACTTCTGCTGTGTGTTCGGTTCATCTGAGCTGCCCACGTCCGACTGATGAGAACGGACTGAGCTCACACTGTTCGTCAGCCGGATTTGTGTCTCAGGAGTTTAATCGAAATGCAACTCGGGGCTGCAGTGTCGGCGCTCCACCAGAGCCGATGGGGGCGCTGCAGCTTCACCGTGGAGCAGTTCGTAATGAGGCCTTTTAGGTCTGTTTCTCCTAAGCTGGGTTTAGCATGAGGCAACAGCTGGCGCTAGTTTATAGATGGTGAGACGGAGGGGGGTTACATCCAATCCTCCCCCTTCACTTTTCTGTTAATCTCAGATCTCTGACCCTTTAACGAAGCCTACAGTCACAGTTGTGGCAGATTGAATAGAAGAAATTACAGCACTGGGACCGGGTTAAATCTTACTAACGCGTCCCGAACTCGGATCTGTCCAACCGTATTTCTGGTCCAATATTTCTTAAAATCTTCATCCCGGTCTTGGAAACGGGAACCTGTTGCACTTTATATTTAGCTTCACAGGAATGTGGTGAGTAGGGCAATAAATTAACTCATAAAACATTTCACGGTTTGCATGGTTTTGTGTAAAATTTAGCATTTTAGTTATTTTTATTCAGTGTAAAAATCTCTTGTTAAATTATTCATACTGCTAAAACATAAACCTCGGTTTATGTTTCTGGGATTTTATTTGCTAGACCAAGAAAATATTTGAATAAGTGAGATTAAAACGTTGCAGAATCTCTTCCCAGCTGCAAGTCTTTTTTTGCGTATTTCTCCAGCAGCTGGGATTATTTAGAAAATTGTTGCTCATTCTTCTTGAAGTCTTACCACAGACTCTTAATTCAATTTAGATTACTGTTCCCTTGCTAAAAGGTTTCCCAGCATCCTTAAAAAGTCTTCAATTTGAGACTTTTTAATGTCTCAAATTCATTAGAAAATTGGCCTCAAATATGTTAATTATTGGTTTTACATTTTGAGGTGACAGGACTATTTAATGCCTTTCTTGTGAAAATTGTCTTTCAGGAAAACCTTTTGAGTCAGACTCAGCCTGTTGAGGCTACCGCTAACTAGCTGCTAATATCCTCTTGATAGCTAGCTAGCTTGTTTGTGTCTATCAAGGGGCAGATGTATCTTTATCACCTCTTTTCTAGGTGATGTTGATCACTGACACTAGTTCACTTCTGTCGCAAAACTCATGATGCTACATTCATCTAACTTAAACAATTTTTGTACATCTTTATTGTTACACTTAAATTTTGTCCAAATCGGCCAACAACAGGTATTAAACTTGAGTTGGTCAAACTTGCACAAAGTTATTTGGTCTTCATGATGATGTTTATTCTCCAATGCTCTCTTTATAAAACACCTAAAGTTATACTGGGGTTAAGTCACAGTTTGTTAAATGTGTGACTTCTGAATATTTATTTACATATATTATAAATAGCATTAATAAATTATTTATCATTTTCTGTACATTTTAAAATTGTGCTCTTCTTTGTGGTGGCCCATCACTTAAAATAAAATACATTGTAAATGTTGGAAGAAATGTGTCAAATGCAACCTGAATGTTACTTTTTCTTTCAGTCTTAACGTCCCATTTCCGGTCTTTACACTCCTCCAAAAATCCGATTTGTACCACTTCCATGAACTAAACCAAATACCCATCCGATAGTTTCCGGAGCTTCTGCAGTCTAAAAGGTTTATTTAGCTTTTACGTCATCGGATATGAGTGTTTTGTTGAAAGAGTCTGAAGAAAAGGTTCAAAGTGTCCTGTGTCATTCTGAGATTATGAAGGAAGTCTGAGTCAGTGAAGTGCATCATATCACAATCACTCCACTCGTGGTTAAGACTCCACATCCAAACAGATCCTCTACAGTCAACGCTCCACAAAATTAGGTACTATTAGCTGTGCTTTCTTTTCTTGGCTTCATCCATCTTGTGATTTCATGACAATAGTGTTGGCTTATGTTGCTCACATTGTAAACCGTTCACACACAAGTCTCACATTTAATTAGGAGTATGAATGACAATGCAAAAAAATAAATAAAACCAATTTCATAAAACAATCTGACTTGCTGTGAACATAACCGAGGGTCTGAATACTTTCAACATGTTCTATGAAAGCAGCAGATTCCCCAACAGTTCCACCTCCAGTCTCTGTGACACAGGTTGATAAATGGCTCCACTTTTTCAAAGTGTCACAGACAAATCTGAGTGGAAATCAGCCTTTGTTGCTTGGCGGGAGCAGCAGGTTTGGAGCGCAGCACATGAAACATGAGAGACAGCAAACCGCATATGTTTTAAACGCATAAACTCTCCACAAACTGCAGCCGTCTGCATGAGAACTCTGAGAATCTCATTTCAAATCAGACTTTGGAAAAAGATTCCCTCACATCTGGGATTTCAGTGGGATAAAAACGGGAAGCGGTGAAAATGTTGAGTCTTTACATCTTGAAACTTTACAGGTGATGAGTTACTTTGTCAAAACTGGATTACAAAATGTCGTCAGTGTGAAAACGATAAAATAATTACTTATCTTGAATAAATGTTTAATATTAAACCTCCACCATCTCCTAAAAAGCTTCTTTCCACATCAATCATCACTATTCTACCTTGAAATATTCAAAAAATAAGCACAAATACTGGAATTAAGATTTACAAATGTAAGAATAACCTGCATGGAATTAAATTCAAAAACATTTTGAGTTTCTGAGTCCATCAAGTTTGCAACAGAGCTGACCTCCTTTTCCCAGAGTTTGTGAAATTTAAAAAGCTTTTTCTGGGAGTTTGTCTGGTTCTTTTGCTGCTGCATCTGCTACTCCTCTCCTTGCTTACATTTTGTCAGAAATAAATAATACATACATGCAATCGGACAAATGGAAAAACAACTCCTCTCAGGACATTTCTACAACTGTATTTTTAGCCAGCTTTTATTTCCACACATTATTTACTCCTCTAGAGTTTGTGCGGCCATCACAGAAATGGAGGGAGAAAGTGTTTTGAAATCACCTCGGTGTACCTTCCATTAGCAGCACATGATTTTTCCCTGCATCCAGAGTATTTATTTTCCTGCTAGGCTCTTTTTTCCTGCTCCTATCTGTTACTTTTACTCCACGTCTTTGGTCGGATGCGGATGGAGGCATCGGTACAAGCATCTCATAAATAAATGATGCCCTGAAACATTTTAAACGGTTCAAAAAACACTAAAATGGAAAGATTTAAATTTGTGACGGTGAATCCAGCAAAGCCATGAATAGAACGACTCAGTGTGTGAGCAGAGAGACGTCTTCACTCTCTCTGCTCACACAGTCCACTGTGATGGACTAAGACCAGAACCTTGAGAGCCACATAAAGACAATTACAAAGTCGGATTTCTATCACCTGGAGAACATTTCCAGGATCTAGAGAAACTCATCCAATGTGACTAAACTTATCTTTAGTCACATTGATTACTGAAACAGCGTCTTCACAGGTCTAAAAAAAACAACAACAATCAATCCTCCGGCTGCAGCTGATCCAAAAAGCTGCTGCTGGGGTCCTGAATAAAACCAGGAGGATGGAGAACATCACCCAGTTCTACAGACACTGGCTCCCTGTAGCTCAGAGAGTTACAGACTTTAAAATACTGTTAGTTTATAAATCACTGAACAGTTTAGCACCACAATACGTTAAAGATCTGCTGCTGCTGTTGGATCAACCTTCCAGAACCTCTCAGGCCTTCTGGTGCTGCTCTGCATCAGAACCAGAACCAAACAGCATCCAGCTTCTATGCACCACAAATCTGGAACAAACTCCCTAAAAACTGCAAAACAGCCAAAATACTGAGCTACTTTAAGTCAAGATCAAAAACTCACTTTATAAAGTTGATATGAATTCATAATAAATGGAACATTAATCAACATATTTGACACTATTGGTGACTAACAAGATACATTGATTACTGATCATTTCATAGCTGCTTACTGTGATGTTTTAATGATTTAAAGCACTTTGTTGGTGAAATATGCTGCAGAAATCAACTTGACTTATTAAGACATCAGCAGGCTTTTCTGAACCCCAGCCTGCTCTCAGTTTTTTACTATTTTTGGTTTTCAACATTAATTCTGGTGCAGCAATGAGCATAAATCAAAAAAACACCCAGAATTGAAGTGCATTGTGAGACCGATGTGGCAGTGATGGTAAATTACCAGCCGCCTCATGGGCCCTGCTTCGTATCCAACATGTCAATCAGTCCAGGCAGAAACACAGGCAGATTCTAACTGGAGTAACTGGGACATGTCAGTTCAGCCCAGTAGTATTTGACCGTGGGGGCCGGCAGCTATGTGGAAAAAAAAGGAGATCCTCCTCTGATCGTGGGCTGTGTTCAGCTCTGGGAATGACCTGTAGGGATGCTGTTGACTGCCAAATCCAAAACAAACTGTCTGAAAGCACACAGAGCACCTTTAATCTCTCCTCACTCTCAGCCAGTCGGCTCCCATCAGGAGCACGGCACAAAAAGAGGAGCTCAGGGGGACGAGCTGTGCTCCTGCGGGCCCTTGCCTGCGTTAAGCACATTCAGAACTCATCTTTTTAGTCGGTGCCTCTCCTGTCCCCGGCTGCATAATGCCACATCAATGCCGCAGCAGGGAGGAGGCACCACACGAATGTAAACACTGAAGACGCAGCACAAAGGCGGCATGAATAAGGTGAGACGTGTCATCCTGATTAGATGTAATAAAAAAGACGAAGAAAAGGGCGAAAAATGTGGTTAGAAGGAGAGACAGAGAGGGAGTTTAGAGTGAATTGTTGCCACTTAAATGGCATCGTGGGCATAAGTCAGGCTTTGGGGAGGGCCGCCCTGTGAATGGCTCCTGTATGGTGGGTCCAGTGGGAGAGCCGGACCGGGAGCAGCGGGTAGCCGGCAGAGCCTCTCCGACTTTAATCCTCCAGTCTGGGCGGGAGAAGCAGGAGGAATTAGATTCTTCACAGTAGTTACTGCAGCGGTGGGAACCTGCTGCTGCTGCTCTTTCTGCGAGTCATAAAGTATTCAGTCGGCTCTTCTCCACTGCTTGACACTTTGTTTTTGCCCCGGCTGCTTACTGTTCGCCCTGATTGAAGGACTTGCTGTTTTTCACTGAAATGCAGCAAAGCCCTCAAGCTGTGAGAGGCTAAAGCCCGTTAAGATGGGAGAGACCAGTGGGAGCGGCACCTCTCAGCATGGGACGTACAGTAACTGGATCGCAGCTACAACTACTGGGAATTGTTTTTACCTGCTTGCATTTAAACATGAGAATAAATCTAAATAACTAGAATACGTCAGGACAAACTGTAGAGAAGAGAAACGCAGCCCAACTGATCTCCTTCACACTCATAAAGAATCTACATTTTTCAAAAATCCTAAGCAAAAACACAAAATCTTACCAAAAATGTTTTGTCTAGTTTATAGCGTAAATATCTTGGCAGACTTTAAACAACACAAAAGTCATTTAAAGGTAACTTTTCTGCAAGTCTTGTTTTAGGTTCTACTTCTTTGTTTTTGTCTTATTTCAACTGTACTAAAATATTTAAATTTGAAACTAAACAAAAAGTACCAGGTCATTTTTTGTGATTTGGTGGTATAATTTTCTAGCAATAATTCTTTACTACATCAGCATCGATCCAATACTTATGCTGAACAAGTATTGATATTGTAGATATTTTTAAAACAAACTGAAATAAAGTAAAAAAATCATCTGATTTAAGAAGAATGAAGAACAAATAAATGAACCAAACTACAGACCCAGAAAATAAATTCACACAAAAATCTGTATAAATGGCACAAAACCATAAAGTGTAATTGTAAAAAAAAACAAAAAAACAATTCAGTCAAATGAAGGGCGACTATTTTGTCTAAAATGTAGGCTTCTTTATGACTCATGTTTCTGTTATATGTATGATGAAGGCTGGACTTTATTTCTTTTAACAGAATCTCTTCACCAACCATAGGAAAATGGTTGTGGTTGTTTGAAAAGCTCCAACAAGGTGAAATCCTACTCTGAGTCACAGAACCGCATTACTTTCACTGAAACATTGATGAAAAGCATCATTGAAACCGATGAACAAAACTACAGAGTAAAGCAACATAAACAATGAAGCAGCGGAAACGTTCCAGGGCTCATCTTAGGACATGTAACTTTGATAGACGGCTAACTTTAAATGAGTAATATGAATAAAGTGCAATGCTCCTCCTCGTTCTAATCTCTTTGTGTTTTAAAGGGAAGCACAGCGGCGAAGGACAGCTCCTCACCCGCTGCTCTCTGTGTCTAGACGCCACGTTGGGGGCTAATCGAAGAGATCAAACAGATTTAACACTTTGCTAATACAGATCAAAGACTTAACCAGCCCATATGTGGCAAAGGGAGGAGTTAGAAATTAATTGGGGACAGACGAGAACAAATGCAGGAACAGGAACCAAGAAAAAAAGATAAAAAAAAAAACATTTCTTCAGTCATGTATCCCAGAAAAACACAATGCCAGGTATTTGTCGCCATTTGTCTAAGTGCTCTGACTTATGTGCAAAAACGAGGTATTGAATTACTAATGATGACTATGAATTTGCACTTGTACGCTCTCCATCATCCGCCACCAGTTTGCAGCTGAACCCTGGGACTCTGATACCAATCAGGACGTCTGAACCGTCGGAGCTGCATCATCAACCTGCAGCGCTCCTGTAATCAAACAGCAGCTCAGACGTGGATGAAGAAAGAGCAATAACAAGTCATCAGACCACAGCCTTCAGTGCGAAAGCTGGATTGTGATATAATCCAGAGACATTTGTTTGACTTTAGAAAAACTGGAAGCTGTAATTGTGCCAATGTTTAAGTCAGAGGGTTAAAAATGATCACAACAAAAAGACTTTCAGAAAAATATGTTCTGTATTTTCTCAGAATGCGCTGCAAAAATACACTGGCAGATTAATACAGTCATAACATGGGAAAAATGTCTTGTTTGAAATAATCTGCTTGTGGAACTAGTCATTTTTAATCAATAATAAATAATTATTTACTAAATACAAACTTCTATATCTGGCTGAAATGTTACTTCTTAGTTAGCTTTGCCATATTGCAAGTGTGCTTAGATATTGGCGCTAGAAACTAGACCAAACATGCTTGGTGAGATTTTGTGCTTTTGCAGTGTGCAGCTGATTATATTATAGTAGACACTATCCTACAAGCCAGCTCAGAAAACAAAAACAAAAACTACATGTACATCTCAGTAAATTAAATAGATTCATTCAAAATTTTTAATTTCTCTGAAAACTGTATCTTATTATTAAAGACCAGATTTTAAGAGGATTTTACCCCAGAAATGCGGGTCAGGTGTAAAAGTGTTCACATAATGTTCTGTACATTCAAATCCAAGCCACATCAAAAACACTTTATTGATCGTAGAGAAAAATTCAATATTATTCAATACTTCTATTCAAGGTTCTTCTAATAGTTGTAGAAAGGGATTTCTGCAGGCAGAAATAATCTTAAATAAAAATACAACCACATTCATATTGACTAAACGTAAATGAAATACATGATGAATCAACGACTTTTAAGATAAGGTACATTGATCTTGTACTACAGTTTTGACTGAGTTGATAAAGGTTAATATTGAAGTTGTTCCAATCATTGAGAGCAGCAAAAATGACACAAGGATTTTGTGTAATAAGTTCTAATGATTGGATTATAGATGAATTTTTACTCATTTATGAACGTCGCGTTCAGCAGTGATTCTTGTTTATGTCTCACCACGTGGTTCGTATGACGGACCAAACAGGTGACAACACTTCTCCTGCCAGTGATGCACAGCGACACGCCAGCGTTCGCTTCATATGAAGGGACCAAGAGTGACACCAGGTCACCCTTGGTGGTGATTCATGCGCCCAGGTAGTGACATCCTGTCCCATCTTTCAACGTGACAGTACAACGCTGGATACGACATGTGTGTCTACGGACTGGAGGTCGTCCTGGTTCCTCCATCTTTCTTCATCTGAATATTTGTGGAATCAGATCGGACATCGACTGACCGACCCATCGTTGTAAGCTAAGCTAAAACTCTAAATCTGATTTGTATTGGCTGCTGGTAGAAGTTCTCATCTCAACTGAACTCTAAACCACTTCTGTTGCTTTTATCCAACTGTAAAAGCAACACAGTTTTGGTATTTCATTTACTCAAATCATATACATTTTAAAACTCGTAACAAGAAGCTCTTCTAAACGAGCAAAGCCACTTTACCTTTGACTTCAATAATATAATAATAATACTGTATTATAATACTTAATATGTTAATGATATTAGAAAATTGTAATATTATTGCTTCCAACACTTTCTGAGACTTTAATGCCTTAGCCACTATAATCTGAAAGATGAACATTGAGGCCTAATATCTTAGCTGGGATATAACAATCAACAAATAGTTCAGATTTAACAATCGTTTCTGATATTAATGCACTAAGCCCTAACTTAGAAATGTGTGTATTCTTAAACACTTTAATCTGTATTATCTTTTTATTTTAGTGTCAACTGAGTTTCATAAGAACCAGAAGCTGCATTTCCATTATAAATGTGAACAAAGCTTTTTCAAGTTTACAATTAAAATAACAGATATTTGATATACGCAAATTTCAACTAAAAAAAAAACCTCTTCCTAAACTTTATCAAAAAAATTTAATCTTTTTCTAAATTAGCACGTTTTCATTAAACAAATTTGTTTTTGCAATTCCAAGTTATGTGGAGACAGAGATACTGTGAATGTAAGCAGCCAAATAAAGAGTTTTATTTATACAGCCCTTTTTCAGTAACAAGGCAGTTCAAAGTGCTTTTGATGAATTAGAAGAAAAACAAAAGCAACACAAGTACAATAAAAGAAAAACCTCACTTGAAAATGCTCCATTTATTGTGGGTTTATAAGTAGATAGCATTTTCTAAGTTTGTTCTCGATTAGTAAGGTATAAAGCTAAGTGTTGGTTCTGCATGTTTGATTCTTGTTCTGAGTTGCTAAGTCCTCCAGAACTTAGCCAACCGGAGTTTCTCTAGGTAAAAACCAACCGGAGTTTCTCTAGGTCTTGCTCTGATTTAAGTCCTTTAAGCCTGGAAATGTTCTTCAGGAAGTCATTTTTCAAAATAAAAGTCGCAAATGTAGATGTGTGTTCTGAATGAAAACTTTATGAATATTTAATTCAGATTTTTGGTTGACCACAGCAGGTCTGGA
The DNA here is from genome assembly GCA_903067075.1 of Micropoecilia bifurca. Taxonomy (NCBI): domain Eukaryota; kingdom Metazoa; phylum Chordata; class Actinopteri; order Cyprinodontiformes; family Poeciliidae; genus Micropoecilia; species Micropoecilia bifurca. The sequence goes on from CAEGAF010013664.1 coordinate 73,860, forward strand.
TTACCTAAATATGCGCAGATCTGTCTAACACCAGGAAAGATCCACGACCTTCGACCTTAACCAACATGCAAAACAGTCCAGACATGTCAGGAAATGAGCCATGAGAATAAACTCCCAGTGTCAGTTTCACTGACATAATGGTTACAGCTTGTTCCTTCTAAATCCATCAACAAATTCGGCTTCAGTCCGTGCACTTGTGCCCTGGTGAATAATTGTATAAAAACCCTGAATGTAGCACATGTTTTCTCATTTCAACCAATCATTTTGCTGGCTTATAAACTTAATGAAACAAGACAAACACATGGAACCCAATACATATACAACCGAAGATGTTTTGTTTTCCAAAAGTATTAAATTCGCCAAGCTCCGTGGGTTTTTTACTCATGTATCTGTCAGCAAGCATTTAAGCGATCCAATTACTTCAAGGCTGAAACATTTCCACTATAAAGGCCTCAGTGGGCAGATTCTTTCCCCCGGTTGCCCCGCACTCACACCATCTCCCATCCACTTCTCCACATCTGCTGCAAAACAAAGAGGCCAGATGAGGCACGCCACTCCACAGAAATCTGGGCAGACACTGGAGTTTCACTCTGATAAAATAAACCTAGAGAGCCTCAGATGCTGGATAAATAAGCAGTACGCTGTGGCCCGGTGGAGACGCGGCGCTCCCCGGCTCAGTGATGTAAGTGATTGTTCCTTTTACCCGCTGATTAAAAGGAGACTAACATTCACATTAAACAGGAAAAATTCCCCTAATCCCTGGAAAATGATCAGCTAAACAATTTTGACTGGCAAAGTCCCACAAGAATCGGAAGAATTTAAAAGCTCTTTGATGTAGAACCAAAACGGTCTCAAAGGTTGGAAACCTGAAGAAAAGACTTCATTTACAGCGTTTTGTTCATGTTCAGCAGGGAAAAAGCTTTATGAAGAGAGACTATGGGAACTGTGATTAAAAATCCACTAATGGCAGAAAAAACTAATGACATCTGCAATACAACTGAGGGTGCAAACTTGCAAGGTCCACATTAAGGAAGCCAATCAAATCATAGTGGAGGAAATAAAGTGTGGAAAACCGCAACAAACTAAACAGAAAGCTTATATATACAAGATTTAATTTTAGTCATCAGAGTCTGACTAAAACCTTCAAAACTGTGTTTAAAAACCTTTAAAATAGCCAAATAGTCACGGATTATCATCTGTCAACTGGTTTCTGTTGACAGATCCTCAAATTACAGAAAACCTAAAACACAGAAACCCGAAAACACAAGAGCCAAACGCTTAAAAATGAGGGACTGTTTTTAGTTCCTTTTGAAACTTGTGAACAGAACACAAAACATTTGTTTTAGTTCATGAGAACGGTTCAAAAAGCATGACTTGAATAAATAAAAACCTAAAATATTACTTTTTATAGGGTTTAATTTTACTTCACGAAAGTCTAAAGTGACCCACCACATTTTAGCCTTTAGGAAAGTATCCATAAAACCTATTTCCACTTTATGCTGTGATCTTCTTCAACTGTTGACGATTTTAATGAACATTTTGATAAAATGGACACCCAGTATTCATATTGTAGCTCCCATTTTTATCATTCAAACACCAAATATTCCTTTATATCCATTAATATGGACAGTGGAAACCGTCTCAAAACTACCTCAGATGGTTATAAGTATATCTGCTTCTAAGGGTACAGCCAATCAGCAGCAGGGAAAATAATTGGAGAACCTTGATAACCAATGGTGTGTGAGGTAGCATTGTCTCGGGCTGCATTTTCTTTAGAAAATATCAGACAAGCTCTATGGAAAATTCAGAAAAATCTCCATCTTAAAATGACGAAAGAGAATCAATCACTGATGTTTCCTCAACCTTTAATCCTTCGTTCACACCGAAACGTTTGACGTGTCAAAAACTCGTCTGACACTTCAACTTTTAAGTGAGACATTTTGCACTAGACGCACGTCAGACGAGTCAAAATCGCTACAGACGTGAGCTGGGACGAGCTGTTGTCACTCTCTTTGTACAATGGCGGATGAAATTGAGAGAGTGGCACCAAAATATTATGCAGTGAAAGCTTCTGCAATCATAACGGAGGCTGAGATGTCTTTGCTGAACCTTTTGTATTGAGTTTCTATCAAACAAACAGTGGCAGTTGATAACGGTGCGCATTGGAGCCTCTTGATGCTCCGCACTGAGCGGTGAAAGGTCAGACTTTTCAACCCCAGCGTTGGCCGCTTGACACACATCTAACACTCCAAACTCTGGAAACACTTCAACCACGCGGCAAATTTCAAGTTGGACTTCAGGAGCCTTCCAGATTAATGTTTTAACTTGAAACGTTGAATTCTTCCTGAATTTGTAATCAAAAACATGTGTTGTTGGAAACTTGTGTTGTTAACCTTAATGTGACAATGAATTTAAACCTGCTTTAAGTGGTCAGGAAGGCTAAGTTGCATAAAGGCTGTCCATTTGCATTTTTACACAAAACTGTAAAACCTGCTTAGCTTAATTGCTCCCTTCACAGGGCTAATCTAGAAAAACAGTGGCATCCTGGAATAATTTAACTCCATCTGTCATTTTTGACTGATGCAAAATGATGCATTTCTTTCTTCCGCTGCCAAACCAATTGTTTGGTGTGTTTGGATTTTTTATAAATATGTGTTTTCATCAAATACCCAACCAAGAACAGTTTAAATGTTTTATCATTGCCACATTTTTTAGTTAATACAATCTGAAACTACTGAAAACAAAACCAGGAGAACAAATTTTCTGAAAACAAGATTTTGTTTCAGTTCACCTGGAATACTCTAAAGATACCAGCACCTGCACGGTAATGATATACCTTTCAGGTCTTGTTGACATTGTGACATCGTCGACATAGTTTGATTTCAGAGGTTGATTGTCTTTGGGCTTTTCAGGAATTCTTGGTCATTTTTCACGTTTGCTCCACAGCCACCAACACAGATTTTCTACACCTGCAGAGAAAGTGACTTTCTGCAGCGCAGCCACAGCAACGTGCTCAACTTTTCTATTTCTGTATGTGACATTTGCACAGCTCAGCAGAAGCAGCAGCTGGGCTGCATTGTTTGCTCTGATTCTGAAGTCATCAGCTGCAACCCCATCGAACCTCCACCCACCCCACCCAAGTCTTACATCTGCTAGACCCACATTCAGCGCAGTGGCCTAAAAACACAAGAGAGCCCCACACTTTCAGCACCCCCTCCTCTTAAAACGCTCCGGAAAGGAAATAATCATCACGTTTCCATAGTGGGACTAAAAATGTTCAATCAGAATTTACATCATTAAACAAGTATTGTGGTTTCAGTGTGTCATTTTCACACTTTAAGCTGTAATTATTGCTGTATTCTATCGATTTTTTGCTTTTTTAAAATACTTTTACTGCTTTGCAACTTGCATACAGAAATGCAAGCACAGCTCACAAAAACCAACAATATATATTGCAATAAACGCATGATTAATATCAATAGATGATGCATCTACTAGACTATTAATCCAATCCAGAACTGCACAGCATTCTGGGAGATGTAGGCAGAGAAAAAGCTTTAGCCACTTAATCTGACACATCCAGCTAAGCCAACTAAATGGAATCAAATAACTGGCTCACTCTTTGGTTACCTAGCAACACGTTTCTTGGCAAGCAGCTTCAAGTCCCCCCTGCCACCCAACTTTAGTTACCTAGCAACAACCTGCTGAGTAACTTGGGCAGCAGCAGTTTAAGGTTTTGCCTGAATTACCAGTTTGGTGGTATTGTAGATATTTAAAATAAAAAAAACATCAATAATAGTTATTGAGATTGACTGATATGAAGCACATTTTTCAGCCATATTGTCCCGCCCTAAATGCATGTGGATTTTAGTAGCTGGTTTGATTGTCTCGTGTTTTATGTTTTTATTACTTGTAATTTTGTAAAGGAGCCAATTCCAAATATCCAACTTTTTTTGGACTGTTATCTATTTCAGCAGTTCTTTAGTTAGTTTATTGGACTACAACTTTTGTGTGTGTATCTGAGATGCATTTTCTAAGTTTTATATCAGTTTGAAACACAAATTTGTTTTTACTATAAAACACGCTCAGATGTTTTTTTAAAACTGTTGGCCTTGCTTCAGCATTGCATTACATCCATCATGCAACTTTAAAAAAAAGAAAAGAGACTTGCTTTTCAACATTTAAACCAGTAAATCTGGTTTCCACTAGAGTCCATGCAGCTTGTAATATCACACGCCCACCAAGCGTAAAAGTAACGCCACCAATATTCGATACCATCAGTGTTCTTAAGCCAAGCCTTTTTTTCTCTGGCCGTTCCACCATGAAGTCCAGCTTTTTGGACCGTACGCTGTGCAGTGGTTCAGTGGACCGACGCGCCGATCTCTGCTGTGGGGCTCTGCGGCTCCCTCAGGGTTATCTTTGGCCTGTGGCCCTCCTTTCCTGCTCTGTGAGTTTGGGTGGTCGACTCTCTCTTGGCAGACGGATGGTGGTTTTGCCATATTCTTTCAATTTTTCAATATTGAATTTAATGTTGCTTCCAGGGATTAAAAAAAAGAATCCTCTCGAGACTTTTACAAAAAATATATTGAAAGCTTTTGACATTCAAATTACACACAGGCCAATTTAAAAAACGAACAACTACTGAATGATTGCTTACTACGACTGGATCTGAAATAAAAATTGGAAATGAAATTCAAAACCAAGGCAGGTTTATAGCAACAGGGTCTATTATTACAGCTTTGTTACAGAAATTATGTAGACATTTTGTGAAAAGCTATATGGAAATGCAGATTTATATTTAAATAAATAAGTCAGACCTCAGCACAATATTTAGGATGAGCTGCAGCTGCTTACTGTTTGTGGATTTTACTGACATCTGTAAAAAATCAAACTAAAAATATAAATAATATATTTGAGTCTGAGTCCATCTTTAAATTTCTGGAGTTTTAGCTTCACCGAGTCGCTGAGTGTTGATCTCTAACGTTACCATCACAGAACAAATGATGGCGTCTGTTCATCACAATGATGACGCAAGTTTATTCATATTCAAAGAGGTATAATACAGGAAAGGGAAGTAAAATTCTATAACTGAATAAAATTAAAGATGTTTAAGGTAGTTTTACAAATAAAACTAACTTCGATTCAGCATTTTCTGGAAGTCTGTACCAAATCAAAGGGAAAAAAATGCTCCCAAAGTGACCCAAGTGGTTTGAGAGTAATTTAAGATTAATAAGAACCATAAAGTTTTGTGCCGTCAATGTAAGCACACAGAGATAGTGAAAGATAATATCAATAATGCATAAACTGAGTCATAGATACTGACAAAGGAGTTGCTTGAGAATGGAGCGTTGAGGAACTCCACATGTGATTTTGTTCACATATATTTGTTCACATATACATGAACCTAATTGGATTAGGTTAGTAAAGTCAGCTTTGAAAAGTGTAAAACTGAGAAAGTAGAACCAAGATGTTGTAATGTAGCGTAATTTTTAATTACGCTAACGTTGTTTATAATGTACTAGAGGCCAAAAGTCCAAAACTAATAAAGTTATGTAAAATGACAATGGCTAGGTCCAAAATTAAAGTGAAAAAGATGGTTTCAAAACTCACAGTGGCCCAGAAATATTCATTCTTCAACTAAAACGTTTTTCATATTGAGAGTACATACCTAAGTTAAAGGAGTGTTGCTTCACTTGGATCCGCTTTTGTATCTGTGTAAAGGCGGTTTGTGTAAAATCTTCAGTGGTTTTTCCTCAGGAGTCGACGTGTCGTCAGCATAGCTGGGGGCGAAACTGACGGTAGGAACTGAAGCGCAGCAGATAAAACTCCGGTGTTGTAATCCTTACAGATGATGAACCTAAACCCTGTAAGGTTGTGAAAAGGATGAAAAAGTTTCACTTTATTTGACATTAATCTGGATAAAAAATACTCTAAAGCAAAACAAACTACCTGGTTTATGATCTAATGAGAAAGAAAAAACTGCTTTGATTTGATTAAACAAGAATATTCAGAGATGAGAAGAAAAACATGATCTCTTCTGAGAATATGGCAGTAGTTGCAAAAAATAAATGTCCTGCATAGAATAACTCTACTGTATTCCAATTTCTGGTTACAAGTGGAAACAACAAAAAGTTATCTGAGCTGCATGAGCCAAAGCACACACAAACACACAAAGCAGTAGTATGTTCATGTCCAGGGGAGTTCACAGCCAGTGGCAGAACTCGCTTTCATCTTCCCTGGAGTGAGATGAAGAGAATGAGAGAGCAGAAAGAGTAAGAGATGAGAAAGTGCGAGAGATGAAAAGGACAGTTGTGAAAAAGCACTTCTTCTTCCTCACATGTAGTTGGTCTGTTTGCGGAAAGTTTCCTATGTTCTGTACTTTCATCCGTCTCTGCTGCCTGAACTCTGGACTTCAGCAGCTTCCACAAATCAAGCTAACAATCAGATGAGCTTGTTGTACTTTTAAGAAATATAGCTTTGTACAAACACTTCATCAAACCCTCTGATTTGACCAAGACTTGTGAACATCAATGCTCTCTGATCACAGGACCCACCTACTAAGTGTGTTTTCACACTGAAGAGTCCAGTAGCCTCAGTTTGAATATGTGTTACTATGTAAGCTCTTGTGGTTCATTTTCATATTGCATTGTGTCAAATAATCCAAGCTAATTGGAAAAGCTGTTCCCCTCCTCGCCTGCTGAGGCGCTGTACCAAGAACTGCTACAAAACACAAAAACCTCAGAAGAAGACATCAGTCTTTCATTTTCACAAAATGAAAACAAAAAGATTTTAGCAGTTTTTTTTTTTGTCTTTGGTAAAAGATCACAAATCATTTCTCTTGCTAGTGCTAGACTCTTGGGTTTGTTCTGGTTGTATTTATCTAGAATGCCTTGAACTATAGTCCACTTCCTGCTTTTGTAATGGATGCAGTCCACATATGCATTCAAACCACACCAGAGTTCATTTCAAACGAACCGAGACCGAGGTTTGTATGTGGACCAAAGTTCACTTTTTTTCTGCATTATGCATTCACATCTTAACTAAAACTCTGAGGGGTGAGAATCCTTGTTAAATGGTGTTTTAACTAAAACTCTGAGGTGCAAAAATTCTTGTTAAATGGCGTTTTAACTAAAACTGAGGTGTGAGACGTTTAACTGAAGTCCTACAAGGTGTGTGGGTTTAATGTTTTTATCTTTTTTAGCCTTTATTTCTTTTTCTTAAAAAAATTCTCTGTGTTTCTGTTTGTTCACTGTCACCTGCTGTTTTTATTTTAATTATGTAACGCACTTTGAAAGGCCTTTCTGCTGAAAAGTGCTATACAAATAAATTGATTCACAACTTTATCAACAAACCAGACTTTGAAAACGAACAAGAGTTTGATTAAGGCAGACTTTAATCAAATCCAGTCTAAAATGAAATATTAATGTTATATTTTTGTTATCTCAACGTGTGACGTTGTGATATGGAAAAGATCAGACACAAATGTTGAACTTCCTTTAGCATCTAACAGAAATGTTTATTCTTCTGCATAAAGACTGTACTCCATTTACAACACTACATATGCAATACTTCATATCAAATATTTCAGGTATCACTGAATAACTTCAACAGATAACCCTTCAATTCAGTGCATCACAAATGGTTGTAATATCCCTTTATACCAAATGAGAATTATTTTAACACGCTACATCATTTATTTTATCTTAATTTTTAATTCTCCAACCACATTAGTTTTGTTTTAACTCAAATATCTGGTCCCTTTTTCCCAGACCTTTTGTATTTTTGACTATCAAAATAGAAGTATATGGATTTGTTTTTAACTATTTTAATAGCTTTTACAATTATTATTCTGCACAAACAACATATACTTTAGTATTTAAGCAATGTAGCCTTTAACTGTATCCATTGTTCTAACAAAATTACAGTATTTTATCTTACACAAAAAACTACAAAACTGCTCCTTTATTACTGTCTCTTAATGCAGCCATTTATTCATTGAATTTGATAACATTGTTTCTGTGGTTTTTGCAATAACCAAGTAAGAAAAAAAACACCAGAAAAATGTCCTTTACCGTTTCAAAAAGTGAAAAATACAGTAAGTTCAAAGTGAATTCAATAGTCCTTCATCTGTTTCTCAGCTAGCTCAACAAATACAATGTTCGCTCGCATTAGCATTAATTAGCCTCCAGAAATATGTCCCGTTTTATACATAATACTAAATAAAAGCAGCCTACAGTGACTCGCTTATTGACTCTCGATTCAATAACCTCTTTATCTCTTAAAGGATACCAATATTTATGCATCAAAATACATTTTTACTGACCTGTGATTTAGAAAAGATGAGACACATGTTTAGCTTCCTTTAGCCGCTAACATTCTTCTTCTGTATGCTCAACCTTATCTATGGCACCAATGCGACTCGCGCCCCCTAGTGGTTTTATATGGAATTGCACCGAATAACTGAAATAACACCAATGAACTTATTACAACAATAAATTCAGGGTAGAAAAATAAAAATAATGTATGGGTGCATATTTTTATTACTTATAACAGGTTGTTTCCATCCCTCTACACAACTGATTATGTCACCATGATTATTTTTTATTACCATGCATTTTAATGCACTTAATTATCTCTACCATTAGCAGGCTACTATGTATTTAAAATTTCTGTTTAATATGAAGCATTAAGCAGAAATGAGGCAAATTATTCTTAATTTGCCTCATTTTTTAATTTGCCTCATGAACCTGATAACTTTCCCATCACAACCATAATAAAGTGTTTGTGATAACTGGCGTTTTCAGTCACATGTATCAGTTTCACGCCATCTGCTTCCCCTAGCATAGGCTGCACAGTTTGCATCTATTAAAATGGAGGTTTCTACGCCTCCACTATCAGTTTCAGCCAAGCTCTGTAAAGTAATAAACATCAAATTTTCTGTCATAATGACATCATCAGTATCTTATGAATTATCATACTGTGATAATCAAATAATCAGCAGTATGACAGGATGGAGATGATGGAGTTTTCTGCAATTTTATTTCTCCCTCATCCAGTTGGTGTAGCTTCTCACCTTCTGTCCAAAATAGCAGTTGAATGTCACTTGAGCATGGCAGAGTATCTATTACCCCCTGGAGAGCATGACAGTGTGATCAGAGCATGGCACGATCCTCTTGGTTGGAGCAAGAGAGGGCATAAAAATCACTCTGCCAAGACCGTGGCAGGATTTTGCTTGAAGCAATGCCAGCTACATTGATATGCATGGGCCTTATGTCATGGATAAGTCACAACAACAATCCTCCAAGTTCTATGCAGAACCTTTGTGTCTGTTCAAACCCTGAGGAACTCTCTCACACCGTGACTCACCGAAACTCTGTAAAGTTCATCCACGCTCCTTTTTTACATTGCAGCAGGGTCTTCATTCATTGTGCGCCACTCAGTGCTTTTTAGTGTCTTTAGAATTGGCTCCATCCTTCATACATATTTCTCAGCACAAGTAAGTAAACAGGTCTGTCATACCATCCACCAATTTTTCTCCAATATTCCCACTTTTGTAATCTTTAAAATCGTCACGTTCGCTCATCATCCAATTCACTCAACATCTTCTGTTGCCACCTACCTGTTCAATCATCTGCGTTTTCTGTGAGTAATTGATGTTGCGCTGCAGGTGCCCCAGGGTCCTCCAAGCACCAGACATTATAGGCGCTGTATGCCTTACAAAATGGAATAAAACATCACTTCATTTGCATGCTTATCGTTTAAGCTGCACCTCGTGGCTTGACCCAGGTAATAATGCAGTTTTGATATATTCACAAGAGATTGAGCCACCGCATTTGAAATAACAACACAGAAAGCCACAGAGGCAATTAAGGGAGTAAAAGAAGAAAAGAGACCAATGGCAGAGCATTCATGCTGACAGAAAACTGGTATTAAAGGGAGACACACTACAAAACTAATCATTTTCAGCACTTGAGTCCATATAATAGGTTATTTGAAGAGACAAATAGCTGAAAAATTCAATATGATATATTATAACTTTGTTTTGTTCGTGTCATTTTAGCAAACAACTCAATATTTGCAGGATTCTGTTGTGCACCTGCCAGGTGATCCAATTACTTCCATGGTCACCAATATACAAAACTAGAGTACCGATGCTTGCATGCTGGTTTGAAAAGCTTCTGTGATGGGATGGCTCAGCAAATTCCAGTATGGTATTGTGAGGAGTTGGAACAATTTCTGATTAAATATTCCCCTGTTCAACTGTTAGTGGTATTGTAACGAACTGGAAGTGATAGGAAACGACAGCAACTCGGTCGTAAAGTGGTAAACCCCAGAAAATCCCTCTTCTGTGTCATTGAATGCACAGTAAGGGGAGTTAATAGCTGAAGACTTTCAAACTTCAAGTGACCCTCGGATTACCTCAAGAACGGTGCAGAGAGCTTGGTGGAAGAGGTTTTAAAGCCTTACATCACCAGGTGCAATGCTAAGTGTGAAACATCACTGGACTCCAGACCTGTGAAGACTTGCTCTCTGGAGTGATGAACTTCTCCGTCTGGTAATCTGCGTTGGTAGCTGACAAGACGGCATCACTTGGCAGCATGAACTGAAGTGTAAAGTTTGGTGCTGATTGGATTATGGTGAAAAGCTGTTTGTCAGAAGACAGGCTCCTCCCATTAGCTCCAGCTCCAGTGAAAAGCACACCAAGAAACCTCAGGTGATTTTATGCGCCCAACTTTGTGGGGACAGTTTGGATGATCCAACCCAACTGAGCATCACTGAACAAAACAAGATCCATAAAGACATGAACAGATTTGGTGTATAAGAGCTTGGATGGTGAGCAGAGTTCTGATCGCAAACCAACATTAGTGTCTGACCTCACAAATGCATTTCTGGAAGAAAGATAAAACATTCCTATGAACACACACCTTGACCTTGTGAAAAACCTTTCCAAGCTACACCAACCCATGACCTCCAATGTTATAATTAGAAATGGTCTGACAACATTTTTTTTCCACCTAATTCTAAAAGTGAGGTGAACATGATAGATGGGATGTGGGGCTTCCTCTCAGCTTCACCTGCAAACCCAGCCCTACACTGCTTGCAGCAGACTCTCGACCAGCATAAGTAAAGGAGAAAACTCTGTTGGTTGGAACACGGCCTTTAGTTCATGCTGGCAGTTTTGAAGCATGAGGGATACATATTTTATACACTCTTCCCCATAAAGCCAGATTATTGTGCCCACAGGCAGACAGGGCAACCACCAAACACTGGCCTTTGAGGGAAAATCATTCTGTTCTGTGAGAGAAAAAGACCTGAAAGTTTCTGTTGCCCTAGTATTCACCTTAAAACAGAGTCATCATTTTATAGAAGAAGTGGTCGCCGCAATTCTGCTAATCATGTTTTTGTTTAGCACAGTTAGTTTCTCCAAAATAAATTCTAAAACGCTAATGTATTTGGCTGTTTTGAAGACTTTTAGTTGAATAAAGTTCAACATCTGTGATGATGTTTTGAATAAGATATAGAAATGCAATACTTAAGTGTAAAACAAAACGTAAATTATACAGTCAAAATTATGATGGAGAGTTGTAATCTGTCAAGATCTGCTCAACATTTCAGTTTTTAAAACTTTAGCATTAGCATCTTCTAAATATTATGTAAGCTAAAATCTATGATTATTTTCTAGGGGCAGGAGAATTAACATTTTAGTTAGCAGAGCCCAGAAAGTTGCATCAATAATTATAAAAGTTGTTCGAAAACATTAGATCTACTAATGAATGTGCCTGTTTATATTTATTCATGCACAGCTCTGCTCAAAGCTGGGACTTCAGGTTAGATTTCTAAAACCCACATGCTTAGTTTTATGCAAAGCATAAAGCTTAATATGCTAAGATGCGGCTTGTAACCTACAGAAAATTGTAAAGTTATTTTTTCTGTTGATTTTCCATATCTTTTGGAAAATTCTTTGTTAATCTCATTGATGTTCAACCTCTATATCATGCTTGTTTCTGATTAAAGGTTGGTGGTTTTATGTGTTCGATTAACGGGACACCAATACATTTTGGGAACTGTAACAATGTGACATAAACATGCATTTTTGTTTTCCGTTTTCTAACCTTGACAGTACTTTAAATGTATGCTACATAAAAATGACATTTCTTTCCTTTTTTTGGTGTTTTTCTCCTACATGGTCTTCAGCTCTTTTCACGCCATCTAACAGTTGAAGCCTTCCTCTTCCAGCTCCTAGAGAAGAAAAAAAAATGCTTTCAGGCAATTTCAGAGAATGTCAACAGCGCTCTTCGCCGGCGCTGCTTCCCCCTCTGCAGCTCACAGGAGAGCTGTGTGAGGAGGTATGGTGGACGCGGTTGGGGGCGCCTGAAGAGGGGAGCAGAACCTGTTACACTGGACAAGCACTTGGCACCCGGAGGGCCGCAGCGAGCGCAGACCCTTCATCGCCTGCTGAGGATTTAGAGCCTGTCTCTTAAATCCGGCTTCCAAACCAAACACTAGCTAATGACGAACAAATACAACCTGGACACCCGAAACACTGCAAATACCTCCTGAAATCTAAACGTGCAAGTTATTCAGAGAGCCTCTTCAAGGATAGAAGAGTTGATACGACCCAAGAGTATAAATTTGGATTGAAACGTAAACACCCACTAGAAGGGCTCCTGAAGTAATAGTTTATATTAGCACAATTAGTATTCCAGTTGGATTCTGGTCATCAGGTGTTGGGCAGCCTTGGTAGCATCCAATAATATAAATCAACTCTAATTTTTTTGGAGTTTTTCTTCCACTTGTGTTAGATTGCCTTTTGTACGACGGCGCACGAGGAGCCTGTCTTCACAGAGAAAGTTATCAATGTGAGAGCCACTGGAGGGTCCATTAGAGGAGCCACACCAACTGGGTCCCTCTCTCTGTTCATACAGTATCAAAGGCATCCAATTAGGCGTAAGGGTCGGGGCAGAACAATGGAGCGAACGCTGAAGGAGTTGTTTTTGAATGAGAGTCTGGAAGAAATAAGCATCTCCCAGTTCATATTCCATCTGCTGAATCATTTCATTCAAGTTGAATTCATAACAATTCAAGGATGCATCATCTTAGAAGAGTCTCTGAAGTTTTTCTTTTGGATATTACTCATGTCTTCTTTATATGGAGCTTCAGCCTCTGTTTAAATATGCTTTATGAAAGGAATCAGTGAAAGGTGAATTTTCTGCAAATAATAAAGAAATGCGTTCAACAAAAAGAAAAATCTACCAATATTGAACTGTAAATAGATGAGGGATGCCTTAACTCACGTGTCAAACTCGAGGCCTGAGGGCCAAATCCGGCCCGCCATAGTTTATTATGTGGCCCGCTAGACTTTAGAGGGATACATAAATAAGACCGTCAAGACAACAGTTCTTAAATATTATTTTATCAATCACATCAAAGTCATTTTCATCTACTTACTGCCAGATTACATCAGTTAGTCCCTCTAGTTTCTTGTGAATTGTTGTGGAAATTCATACAAATTCAACAAATTCTCACACTTTTTTGCGCTAATGCATAATTATGTGTTTATTGCAGATTGTTTTGGCACACAATAAAAATCACAATAAAAATCATTGGGTTTAAGTGATGACAACTTCCTGATACGTACTAAACAGCTTAATTGATGTCAAATTATAGTCCACTATCTATATGGTCATACATATGTTCAGTTATCGCAAATGTTTCTGCATTACTAAGACAAACACTTACATTTTTATAGCAAATAATCACAAAACCAAAAACAAAACCCTGAAGGGACTGATCAATGTGAAAAGATGGTCAATATAATGTAATTTTAAGAATTGACTAATATTTTAAAGTTTGTTCATGAGTTTGGTGAATACATGCTAGCACAACCGGCCCTTTAAGAGCGTCAATGATCTTGATTTGGCCCAAAATGAAAATGAGTTTGACACCCATCCCTTAACTCAGCCAAAACTCAATGAAACCCAATTCAGATTTAAAACGATAGAAAAATGTTCCTGATAATGAAAATATCCCAACAACCTTAATGATTTATATAATGAAAGAATAAAACAAAGACTAAGAAATGTATGTTTAAGGTAATCCCAGTTGTTTTTAAAAAGACAAAAATGTTCCACATCTGGTTGACCAGCATTGTTCAGTCTCACTTTCTGCTCCTTCCAGGAAGGAAACCAATCTGATGGAGTAAATGGAAGATATAAAGTGTACCAGTCACACCTGTCCAGGCCATAAAAACACAGTCAGTGTTTGCCTAAAGGAGGCCCATGTCAGCAGAGTCCCGAAGCAGCAGTCAGCTAAATAACCTCAGTTAGGTCTCTCTATCAAAGTCACAGTCTAAGGTGGAAGATTTATAATGGCACCATTGTTGTTGTTTGACCGACTCTAAGAAGAAAATCTGGAGATTTATGTGGCTTGATGAGACTGTGGAAGTAGTTCAGAAAGAGCGCAGAGCGAGTGGAAACACGGCGGTAACTGCTGTGTTTGACAAAGGTTTAAACAAGGCCGCATGTGTCACAGTGGGGTAAATGGGTTAATCCGAGAGGAAACAATCTCTGAGATATACCTGCTGCTCCGCTGACGCTCTGTGGACTCAGGATCAAACAGTCATCAGCCGCAGTTTCAACTTCACCTCATAAGGAGAATAACTGGGAAAATATGGCTGCAGCTTTGCTTGTAAACTCAAAGTATGAGAAGAGAGAAAAAGAAGCATTGATCAAAAGTCTTTTTGATTCAGAATTAATCAAGTTTTATTTAATAATATGCAAAGCTACAAGACAAAATGCATGAAAAACAAAAACACAAGTCTCTTTAACAGTTTGTCAGTAGGTGATTTTTTTATTCCCAAACCCAAAAACCTTGACGGAAATATAAAATGGCCAAAGTGGATTTTTGAAAGATACTTTTCAACTTTATCTAATTTCAGATCTTTGCTGTTATTTCACATGTTTTCATATACAGAAAATGTTAAAGTGTCTTGACATGACAAAACAGATGCATTAAAATGCAGAACATAGTGTAAGTTACTGAAATGCAACAGTACATAGAGTTTTAATCATTACTTAAAATTCAAATTCATGGAGTATATTCCACAGATCACAAGCATAATGGATAAATGCTGTCGCTCTTTGGTTCTAACTCTGATGACAAAGTTCTATGGGTTTGTTCACACTGCAGCCTGAAGTGACATAATTCCGATTTTTTGGCAATTCCGATTTTTTTGCCAGGGCAAAAGGGGAAACGACCTGAAAGTGTCCCGCATGCGCAGTAGAGGGCGCAATAGCGTCAGCGTTGTCAGTGATCTGCCAACAGCCATAAAAAGAAGAGTTCAGTGTTTGAGGAAGTAAACATGGAGGCTAACGGTGGAGCTTAGCTTATATATTTGAAGTTGTTGTCCAACTGGAGCAACATATTAACAACTTAATCCTCATATAGTCGTCATGGTTGTTGTTTTTCTTCCCACTTGCGTATCAGGACTCAGAATAATGAGATTTGTTGAGAATCAGTGACGTTCAGTTCGGATGGATGCGACCTGGATGTTATGATCGCATTTGAATCTGATACGTATCAGATATGTGTCACATTCTAAAAGAATCTGACCTGAGCTGTTCACACTGCCATGAAAAGATCGGATACAGGTCGCATTATGTCAAAAACATCGGAATTGGGCCACTTCAGGCTGCAGTGTGAACGCAGCCATGTAGATTCAGAAATGTATATTTACCCTATACATTTTAGAGATTTATAATCAAACAGCAACATTTTAAAATGTGTTCAACAGAAAGCAAACCAGTGTACTAATACAAAACATGGAGTTATATGACTAACAAAGGTGTTTTAGAGAAAAGTTTCTTAACGCTGACGTTTAACTTTTGTTCCTTGGCTCAAAAAGATTAACACAGAGTGCAAACCTTTACCTGAGGGTGAAACCAACCCTCCACTGAACCCTGAAAGAAAGCCAGTGTGGTAGATGCCAAGTTGTTGGGACCTTTTTCCATAATGACCACAGTTGGGTTTATCATCTGCACCTGGCAGCATTTCCCCTCACAAAATGGATCATCAGCATGGAAGTGATCGGAAAACGACAACAACCCCAGAATCACAACATGCTTATGATCTAACAGACCCGCACTTCAAAACCCTGAACTATCCCTTTAAATCAAGATGCCTGTAAGCAACAGCTAACAGAAAGTCACAACCAGACCATTTTCCTGCTTTGTTTAAACCCGATACTGAGTTAGCAGAAAATAGCCACAAATGATTAAAGTAATGACTTTTATGCTAATAAAATCAAGCTGAGACTTGAGGTTCTGAATTATCCCCATGACGGCTTGAGTGATGCTACAACCAGCAGCTTTTAGGATCGCGGCTCTCATTGTTATTCTTCCAGAGCTTTTCCCAGATTTGGAGGACAAAGGTAAACTGTTCCTGCTCAGAGCTCTATAAATTCATGGCATCGGCTTGCAGTTATCGCAGGAAAAGTTTGTGTTGTAGCACATTTTATGGAGATAAAAGCTGATGTGCTGAGTGTGAGGGGAGCTAAATGGAGCTGAAGTCCCAGCATGTGGTTATCAAACTGCTGAAAGCTCCTGGGATTCCCTCCTGCTCATTTAAGAATGCAACTTTCAGACTGATCATATTGCTTTTGTTAAACGGTTGAGTTAGTTTTTTTCCCTTCATGGGTGACATAATTAAGAAAGCATTTATAGAAGCTTAATGTGTTTTTATTTTTAGAACTGAGATATCTGATTTTAGTGCATTTCTGAGACTTTTAATAAGTAAGAAATATAAATTTACACAATGGATATTTAAGGTAAAAAAAGTACAGATAGACAGCTTCCCTCGTTCCCCTCCAGCTGCCATTATATCCGCCTCTGAGCTGCAGATGCTTCGACGTCAGGTGATCAGTCACCGGCCTCTAAGCTGTTTTTGACTGGATTCCTGAATGATGGACACAGATTTAATGCACTTATGGAGGAAAACCAGTCCGAAATGTTTGGGTCTAATATAACTAACAGAAAGGGGAACCAATACAACGTTAATATCAGAAACAGAGGAAGAGAAGAAAAAAAGAAAGAAAAGAAATAAAGTGAAAAAGGACAATAAATATAAACTCATGTCAGAGTAGCAGTACTTCAATATAATGATCATAATGTGTGTGTGTGTGTGTGTGTGTTTTGGTCATTGGTGGGAAATATATTAAAAAACAGACGTTTAACAAAAAAGTACAAATGTGATGTTTACTTCATGGCAGTTCGTCATTAGAAAAAAAACCTCTAATCTCTTAACACCAAATTAATAACAATTAATATTATTGTAAATTTTGCAATAGTAAAAATCAGATGTTTACCTTGTGGCGCTTAGTTACTAGAAAATGCACTCGTATCTTAGCAACAGATTGTTATTGTTAAAAAAATATAAGATTTCTAATGCTCTTTTGTAATACTACTTAAAAATTGTGCAGTTGGTGATTTTTACAGAAAAGTATATATTTTTTATTGGTAGGAAATATATCATAAAACAGACATTTAACACAAAACTAAAAATTTGATTCTTACTGCGTGTGGCACTTGGTTACCAGAAAATGTTCTCATCGCATAGCAACCGATTGTTGTCCAAACAAAATAAGATTTTTTTTCTGCTCTTTTGAAATACTGCTTACTAGTATTAAAAATGGTGCAGTTGCTGAATTTTACAGAAAATGAAAATGTTTCTTTTTCTGTCATAAAACAGACATTCATCACAATAGTAAAGATCTGATGTTTACTTCGTGGCAGTTCGTTACCCAAGAAAAACGCTCTGGTTGACTCAGTGGTTTGCTTTGTATTTTCTTTGCAGTCTGAGTAAAATTAATTTATGTTAACTTAAATAATACATTTTAGTAATATTTATTTAAGTTTATTTTTACCAGCTTCTGAACCAACTGTAAGAGAAATATCCTGACATGGTGATAAATAAAAGAAGAAAAAAAAATGGCTTGGTCCTTTGATTGGAATCCAGTTGATTAAAAAATAAATCTGCATAGGATAGATGTACCCATTATAGATGTACCCATTATAGATGTACCCATTCCTTTTCAAGCAGGGAGACTGCACACAAAAAAATTGACAGTAACTTTAACTTTCATGGAGAACATTTTTGTCTGTATATTTGTACTTTTGTTGCTTTAGTGCAGTGAGGCTTTTTCTACCTTTGGAGCCCAGACACCTTGAGGAGGAAACATGTCGGCCGCTTGTGTCATTCCTTTCAGTCACAACTTGTCAACTCTTGACAACATTTTTGAGGTTTATTAACAACGTAATTGACTCCCACAGTGTGCATTTTGAGCGTGAACTGCAAAAACATCCTACTCAATATTTCTGTCTAGTTTCTGATGCAAATATCTTAGTTTGATCTTATTTCAGGTGTTCTATCTTAAAAGTACATTTTAAGCAAAAATATGTCAATAATTCTTGTAGATAAAAAGTACTTGTTCCATTTGCAAACTCATTTGCAATGCATTTTTCCTGTTTTATGTGTTTTTTAAGAATTGTTGACTTAAAACAAGCTCTTGTATCTTGCTGAAAGGTTACTTTTTAGTTAGTTTTGCATACTAAGATATTTGCACTAGAAACTAGACCAAAATACTTGGTAACAGTTTGTGTTTTTGCAGTGTGGCCACAGCCTGAACAGGAAGGTCATGGCTGTTCATCATCATGATGACGTTAATGAGTAACCATGATGTCAGATGGACTCTGCTGCTGCTGCTGCTGCTGCTGCTTCCTTGCATGTTTTTAAGATCTCCAAGAAGAAACACAGGGGCTGTCATCTATCGAAACATGTTTCAGTAAAGGACAAGCACTGTGCAAACTTAACGTTCAGAAGCCTTCAGAATAACATTCAGGCTGTTGAAAGTCAAGCTGGTGGAAATGCAGCCCCGACATCAAGGAAAATATCTGCTCTTCCCTGTCAGACCAGCTGTAAAATGTGCAAATTGTATGTAGTGTTAATAAGTGAGCTCCTTTGTGTGTGTTAGCATGCGCCATGCACAGAGTCTGCCGCCTTTGTAGCTGATTACCACTTCTGCTCTTCTGTTTCATCTGATTACAATTCGCCTTTCTGTCCCTGTTTTCCTCTTTTGTTTCTCGATGCTTCATGACGACAGTCAGAAGCCACGGATGCTGATTTTCTTTCAGGCTGTGTTGGTTTATCGAAATTCAAGAAAAGGCTGACATCTGCGTACTCGATCACGGATTCGCAAACAGCTGGCCATGCATGGCAAATATGACTTGGTAATGAAACAGAGGGCAGGGTTTGCGCTTCGTAAATGTCACATTTTTATTGTATCAGCAACTTTTTCTTTTCACTCCCGCTTTCCATATTTTGCATCCATTTCTGTTTCCAAACTGATATGTGTAAAATTGCCACCAGAGCCTGTCATTTTCAAATGTTCCTCAACCCCATGAGCTGTGATGAGTTATTTTCTCTGATTGCGTCTGATTTGTCTTTTCTTCTCACAGAATAAAAATCCCCAAATTTAATAAGAAATCCAAACCTTCTCGGTCCTTGCATCAAATCTGTGCTGCTCCTTCACTCTGAGAAGATAATATCAGTGTATGTGGTTTCCAATAGCAACCGATGATAACAGCTTCTTATTAGAGAGTGGACCAAAATAATGGCAGGAGAACCTGCTGAAAGAGCCCAGGATAAACGTTGGGTAGGATCAGCCTTGTTGCCTAAATGGACTCTGAAGTGGCTGTAGGTAAAATAACACTCACTTGTGCTTTTGTCTAAATGGGAGACGAGAAATCTCAGAGTGTGTGTGTGTGAGCGCAGTGTGTGTCCAGCGCTGACTAACCACTGCCATTAAATCTGGTTTGGAATCAGGAAAAAAAAGATTCTTATCAACCTTTTTAGATTATAAAGAAACGTAGAGCTACCCTTCTCCTTCTGGGTCGTCCTTCATGTTGTGGGATATTTTTTATCAGGGTAGACTGGCAATATAGAATTAAGTTAGAATGCATAAAAAATTCAAATTTGTGCACCAGGTACAATTTTTATTTTTAATTTTTTTTCTAATAATGAAAATTCAACCAAGTTAATACTTATTAGATAAGAAACGCAATTAAAATTGAATGTGAATAAGCCTGTTCATATAAGTTATTAAAACATAACAAGCCATGATCCTGTCATTTTCTTCGTCTTTTCCGCCAGTAGTAACATCCTCTTGTTTCCATTGCAGTTTTGAAAAATACACAAATTTTGAAACCACCACTGAAAAATCACTTCTTCTTTACTGCAAAACTTATCAAAAACCAAACTTTTTTTTATTGTCGTATTCCCATTAAGCAACTTCATTCCAAATTGCTCAATTTGAAGCTTAATGGAAACTGACAATAGCATAAATTTTGCTTTGAAAAGGTTTTCAACCCTTACAAACAAGCCATACCTGTTTAGTCCTTTGCAGTTATCTTGTCATAAAATCTAACTTTTAACCTGCAATGTCTGGGTTTTTTCTGAGATGGTTTCATGTGTCGTCTTTGGTAGTAAATTGTCTGGATATGTTCTTTACTCCGAAATGGGTGACTCTTGTTTTCTCACACCATTCTGCTCTTATCCAGTCAGTGTGTTGACTTTGTGACCTTGTTTTTGGAGTTCTGACTAAACCCTCTCCTCTTGTGTGCCTGCTAAATAATGAAACTTGAGAATGCAGAGGGAACCTCTCCTGTTTCCTGCAGGGATCTAATCAGATGGAAGAATCTGTGTTTGCATCACTCTACCTCGACTCCAACAGATGTGCAGGAAGTTCACACCAGAGTAATTATGTCTTCTTTGTGTGGATTCAGCATGTCCGTATGCTATTTGTGTTGAAACGCGCATCTGCCCCGTTTCACCCCTTGGCACGTTCCCCCTGCAGTCTTGCAGCAGAGTTACTGCCAAAACCAGCAAAAGAGAGATGTGATGAGGGAGTGTGAGAATAGATGAGCAGTCACTGCTCTGCGCATGCTGCCGGTAATTAAACAAAGACAAGACGGACTGAGGTCACACCTGCACAGCAAGCCTGTCATGTATCTTCTATCATTGCTGATGCAGTGATAATTAAAACTGAGACGTGGAAATCAGCAGAATTAATTGAGTTTTGTCTCTTATATGGAGGAGGTCTGTTTAATTTTCTCCTTTATTGTCTACGTTTTCAAACTAATCAAGATGTCCTCTCTTCCAGAAAAGTCTTTTACACACTGCTGAACGTATTGCATTTAATGTCTGAGGAAACATGATTAACGTTAGCATTTGGAGCTGATTGTGTTCCAAGTTAGAATAACTTGATTTTTAACTGCTGTGATGAACTCCAATCTATTCCCTGGAAGTTTGGAACATGAATTTGTGAAAAATAAAACGTCTTGGTATTCTCAGAGTCTTTATATCTCTGAAACTTCTGAAGAACTCACCAAAATCCTCTCTGCACACTTGACCCAGTGCAGTCTGGAAGGAGCTGTTCTCCGTTGGACCCAGACGTGTTTGCTGGACTTCCAGACAGAAGCATGATTTGTGATTCCAGAAACACGTCCGTCTCCACTCCACTGCTCTAGAGTCGGCTGGCCACAGGCTTTACGCCACTGCATCCTTGTTCAGTAAACGTCAAGGTCACATGAAGTCGGAGGTCTGCAGTTATCCTGCATCCTCTGATCCCACTTTGGGATTTCACCTGGTCTCCTCAGTGGCTGTTATTCCTGATGTGATGCATGTTATTATAAAACTGAAGTTGATTCAGGATCATGTAGCAACGAGGACATTTCACCTCTGAGCTAACAGAATTTGTGCAGATTTGTTGATTCTTGTTTGTCTTGTTTTGATGGCGACGAGTTTTACTCTTTTCAAACAGTATTGAGCAACGAGTCTTGACATGTTTCACATTTTCTGTATTCTCCAGAAAAAATTAATACATTAAAAGTGGA
The DNA here is from genome assembly GCA_903067075.1 of Micropoecilia bifurca. NCBI lineage: Eukaryota > Metazoa > Chordata > Actinopteri > Cyprinodontiformes > Poeciliidae > Micropoecilia > Micropoecilia bifurca. The sequence goes on from CAEGAF010013664.1 coordinate 95,807, forward strand.
GCCAAACGTGTCCTTTTAGCAGAGTTACTCTCTCTTTTCCAACATCGTTTCCTTGTTCTTGCAGACGGGACCTTCACAGTAACCGCTGAGGTGACATTGTTTTGACATTGCTTTTTTCCAGGTGACATCTTTTCAAAACCCTGGAGGAAGGAGATTTATACCCAGCATGACTGTAGCGAGGAGAGTGATGGCTTCCACATCTTTGCTTTACGGCTGCCATACCCTGAGTATCACAGCCATATCTCTTTATGTTCCCCCAACGTCGACAACATCTCCTTTCCCTCTGACTCCCCCTGAGCTCATTATCACTTCCTGGGAGCGAGGCGGCGCGATGCGGGGAGACGTGTCGGCACACGGCTGCATGTACGAATGAGAGTATACAACCCGTAGCTGTATACGTTTGTGTGCGTCGACTAGACGGACGCAGCTTTAGTAAACAACGCAGCATGTGGCAAGCAAAAGGAAAAACAAGAAGTCTTCAATTTGTGCGTGTTGTGAATTTCCTTTGAATCAATTTGTACATGCAGATCTTGTTTCCTCATTAGTTCTGATTTTTGTCACTTCAAAACCCAAGAAGATGAATCGTTCCATCTGCCACACGCTGAAGTGAATTTCATTTCACATCTCGCCACTCTTCTGTCTCACTCACAGAAGCTCACACAAAGACGTTGACTCTCAGTCTGTAATTGTCCACACGAGCTCAGACCTTCATATTTCACCATGATCTTTGCACAAATGAAAAAGAAAAGCAAAGCAAACAGCAGATTGATGAAGCTCTGAGGAATCGCAGCACACTAAGCAGGAGTGACGTGGCTTCAGCCTGTCTGCCATCCATCAGCGGTGTGGTGGCGTCTCTGCTTCACGTTTTCCCCACAGCTGATGAGCGATGGCGGCAGGAAGTGTGAAAGTCGCTAGACATCAGAAGATAGGGCCGTGTGTCAGCGCAGCACCGGTTCATTCTGGGGAAGTGACTGGCTGCACACCTCTCACCTGTGAGGCCATCACACCCAGAGCTCATCCTGGGATTCTGATTGCTTAGAAACTAAAACCAGTTCAGGGACGCTGGTCATTTTGTGCCTTTGTTTGGTGACTGTAACGGACAAAATGTGTCAAACCAACTATACTTGGGGACAATTCATTGAAAGTAAGTATCTCATCTGTTCAGTCTGTAGAACAGAAATATGATCACTAACTCTTTGGTTTCTGACTTATTTCCACATTTTCCAGAATTTTTTTTGACTTCTTTTGTATTTTAAAGGGGCAGTATTATGTATTTTCCAGGCAAATAGGATTATTTCATAGCACAATAAAGGAACTATGTTACCTTCAGTTGATATACAAAACGCTGTCCACATTAAACATGACTAAAGACTTTGTAATTTTACACCTTGAAATTGGGCCTCTGTCTCTTTAAAAGCTCCTGCTCTATTTGAACCTCTGCTTTCAGGAAGTCATCACAACATGACTCCTCTATTAACCCTTTGACGTTTTTACCAGCGTTTCACTGAGAAGTAGCTGCTGTAATGTAACCAGGTGTTTTACAGCTGATAGGTTGTCATGGACATTCCTGTGGCGGCTCATGGAGATTTCTCCATCTATTCAGACTTCGCTTCATCTTTCCATCCATTATTTTACTGTTATTTATCCATTTCGCCCATCTATCCATACAACATCCTTCCATTTCCTGTCCTCTTGCCTTCTTCCTTTTCTTCACTGTTTTTAGATTTCGCAGAAACAAAACAAAATATAAAAATGACACATAAGTCTGACATTTTGAGTTTGGAAAATAATGTTACAGAAAATGTCTACAATCCGTGTCCCTTGAAAAGAGCCCATCTGCTGCTAGGAGCAACTTTGGGTTCGGTGGGTTGCCCAGAAACCGGAGGCTGAACCACCAGCCCTGTGATTAGTGGACAACCGGCTCTGCCAGGGCAGCTGCCTCATGTCCAGGCTTTTTTGGGTCATTATTTGTCTGGCCTCATCTGTCTTAGATCAAATTGAGGTCAATTGGTGTTTATTACCAATGACAGAGTTTCTGTTTGCTTTGCTGTGTTCGTTTTGCATAAATGTAAGACTTTCATTGCTTCACATGAACTTTTTCTGATGTTTTTATTCGCCATGGCTGTTATTTGCATCCATTTCCTGTCTGGAATTGTGTGATATTCAGGTTATTCTGTTTTTGTTCTGCTACTTTGAATGATTTATAATCTGAAGACAAGATGTTACTGAGGATCATAAAGAGAATCAACAGAGCTAAAAATTTTAATTTGAAATTGATGTTATTCCATCATCAGGTTTTTTTTTTCTTTCATGCATGTTTGAGAAATCCTTTAATCTCCATGGCAACTATTGCTGTGCAAAACGCCTGGTGGGACCTAGCTCCGCCTCAGAGGAGGACAAACATCCTCTAAGCTTCAGTTTCCAAGCTTTCGCATCAGAGTATCACTCAGCTACTTCAGACTAGCCAGCAGCAATTAGCAAACACCTGGTGGTACTGAGCTCGTTATACGAGCTACTTCTCAGCACAACGCCGGTAAAAATGTTGTAAAACGGTTAATAGAGAAGCAATGTAGTTATGAGTTTCAGAAAGAGTGGAGTTTTTCAAGAGACAGAGGTTCATTTAAGTCATATTTAATATATATAACAGTCTTTATAATAATTGAAGGTAATACAGATACTTGCCATCTTTGAAATGGCTGATGATGCCTCTAATGCTGTCAGCAAAATGTTTTTCCATTGATGAGTCCTACAGCCTTTGAGCTTTAAATAATTAAGGACAAATGAAAAAAAACAACCCTTTAAATACACTGTATGTAAGTTTTAGAAAGTGGCTTTGGTCCTTCCATTGAAGGAGACAAACGGGACAAGCAGAGGCGTAACAACATCCTCTAAGGATTTTATGATGATGTGCTTTTTCTATTTCACCCGACAACAAGCTGCTAAACATCTCTCCTTCTTCGCCTCCGTCTCGTTCATCAAGTCTCCATCTTGCCCGTTTTAAAGTGTCTCTCTTTGCCTCCTCTTTCTCCTTGTATTTCACAAGCGACAATGCATTCTCCATTAAGTCTTTATAGGCTGATGGAAATGTCATAAGGGCATTGAGATGGTCATACATCACCTTATTCTCTCCCTCGTTCTGCTGAGCTTTCGTTTTTTCCTTTAGTGTCTTCTGTCATTGTGTCAGAGTGCAGACCCAAATAACTGTGCTGGAATCTCCGCTTTATTCAAGCCGCCTTAACGTCGCATCTTCACACATGACGCTGCCATAATCTATACTCTCCACACAAGCCCAGCTCCTTGCAGCCCACATGTAAGAGCCGGATTTCCGCTGTAATGCAGGTGAGCAGATCTGTCCGCGCCGATGCTGGTGTAGGTGCTGCAGTCCCTTGCGCCGCGGGGATTTGCAGGAGATCTGCTTATTTCTGAGCGGTTTTGATAAGCAGGAAGAATAAGCTATTTTCCTATTTCCTGTAACTGCGGCGCAGTCGCCTCGGAGCCTGTTGAGGTGCGGGTGTAATAGGGAGAGGAGCCGTGTCAGGCGATGAAATGAGAGTGTGTTAGCCGAGCTGAGGACCTGCTGTATCCCTCTTCTCCATCCTGTGCCCCTTATCACATTACAGCCCAGATAGATGGTTCCCAAACCCCAGAGGTAAGGGATTAATTTGTTTAAAGCTCTGCACACAGCTCTGGCTGACCTTGGCTGGGCACAGAGAAAAAAAGGAGAAGAAAAGGATGAGTTTTCCTTCCAGTTTTTGCCCTACACACTCGCCTGCAGGGAGAAGGAAAAGATTAATAGAAAGGCTGAAGCCATATCTCTCCTTCCACAAACTAAAAAACATAAAGTAACAGAAGCCTCTAGGCTGTTTCTCACACTATCTTTGTTTTCTAAAGATGATTCCATTAACATCTGGAGGTTCATCCTGCACCAGAACATGAAAGGAAGCAGTTTTTATGGTAATTTAGGTCGTTCAAGTTTTTTTTAAGCGCACCCAAAGAGCGATGAGTCAGCATTAAGGACGACAAAAAGATGCTTTTCTGTGTTTTAAGTAGAGACACATCCATAAATGTGTTTCTTTCTGTCAGTCCCAGAACAGCTCATGGGGTCCGACATGTCAGCTCCTCATGAGTCGTTCCACGACGCTCCCACATCTGAAGGGAGACATAAAAAACGTCACACACTCTAAGATTTCATTGGACTTCCTTTAGCTTTGATTGCTCACATTCACTGCAATGTTGTTTCGACAAGATTCTAAATAACTAGCTGAAAGGACTTATCCAATCGGAGGCTTGTATCCATTTGCATGACTACATCCAGCTGGAGGCTTTTTTAAAAACTTTTCTTTAAGTGGATGTTCCTGCTCCGCCTGGGGATGTTAAACCACCAGAGAGAGGAAGAGTCTCAATGAAACGTTTGGACCAAGTCCGCCGCTCCTTTAGATGACGAGGAAACAAAGATCTGCTTCAGGCTTCAGGCTAGATGACACATTTCATCAGTTTAAGGTAAAATCTGCCAAAAAGAACATCATATAAACTGTCTGAAGTACAAAGCTGGAAATGTCATGGTGTACCAGACGTTACTAGGCAAATAAAATGAGGTTATCTGTAAAGAAATAAAAGCTGCATTAAAACTGAAATCTGACAGTGACCCAGAACACATCAGTAAATCCACCAAACACCGGATAAGAGTTAAGAACAGGAAAAAAAAAGAAATAAATGTCAAAAACTATCTGATCTGAGTGAGATGCTGTGGAGTGACTGGAACCCCACATGCAAACTCTAGGCTTAATTTATTATTTTATTTGGCAAGGACAATGCACAGCAAATATCTATTCTGTGAAAGTGCCAGAATCTATTTTTCATCTACTCTCCTTGGACAAAGAGAAACGTGTCACACAAAACAAGGTTAAAATGACTTAACTACACAGTTATTATTAATAAATACAATAAGTACAAAAAGCCCTAATACAAAACAAACCACCAGACATGATGGTGGCTCTGCCCCCATGTAGATCAATCCTCCGTTGATCTACATGCCAGGCGTTTTTCAGCAACTGACCAATCAGCAGTCGCAGTTCATCCAGACCTACACGCCTCTGCACCAAGGCAACTGGTTGGAAACATCCCATTTTTTTGTCATAACACTTACTGATAGCTGAATCAAAGTTCAGTAAGTGAAGGTAGTTATTTGATTTTTATGCATGTAAATTCCAGCCTATGGCAGCATGATGACGAGCTGCAGTAACTGCAGTATTTACAGTTCAACACGCTACTGTTTATTTTTATGCTTTTTCCTGAAGGCAGATTTTCACAAGCTGGTATTATTCAAGTCATTACTGTACATGCAAAATGCATCCAATGAGACTTTATCTGATCATTTTTCCTCCTGGGCTTTATCGTTGATTTTTTGTTGTTTCCCACTAACAACCTGGTGGAGAATTTCTTTTTTAGGCTTATAAGGCAAATATGAATCAGAAATGTCTTGGGAAACGCATTGAGCTTCATTATAACACGGTTTACTGGAGGTTTGCTCTACTTCCACATGGGGGCATTAGTATAAGAAGAGGGTAAGACTAGCTTAGAGTAGTAGGATGTCTTAACTTTAACTTCAGCTATGAAGTTAAAGTTTTTATATTTAGTAGTTTGAGTGAGATTAAATTACTTTTCTTTCCTAAATGAGTAAAATATGACTGAAAGAACTACATATTTAATGGTGTTTTCTATTTGATAATGTTGCCACATGCTCATTCTTATTCACACATGTTTGTCAGAAACTGATTCTGACGAAGCTCCTTCACTAATAATGTCCACATGAAGCCAGTGACTGACACTAACAATATAGTTTCAATTACAGGTGCGCCAGGCTGCTCCGGTTTTCCCATCAGTCTTCCGTTCATTAGTCGTGTCGCCGTCGGGCGTGATGAGCTGCTGTTTAGGAGGTGTGGCTGTCAACATCAATAAGATCCTTCCAGTTTGAGGGTCCATTAATACCAAAGTAGCCACTCGGCATGTTGTCAGATATGAATAATGGTTTGCATAGCAAATCATTTGGCTGTCTGACAGACATTCCTGTGGCGGCTCAGGTTGCAGCGTTTTGCTCCCATCAGCAGCTTCGCCTCTTGATCAAAGCTGAAGTTGAAATCGGGGCCGAGGACAAATTGGCAAAGCGGATTTTGTTTCTCCACGCGGATGACACCTTGTTTCGGTGGCCACGGCGACGACGGCGACGGCGGCGGCGGAACGAATCACCGGCGGTCATAAGCAGTTAGTGTCCCACAGCTGGGAAATAATGATGTTTTCTAATCATCCTCAGAGGTCACCACACCTCATCTCCCGGCGCCGACGTCGTCGCAGCAAATGCAATTTGACCAGAAAACAACAGCCGGCCTGCGCTGTCACCTGGTAACTCCACATCAATCTGGAGCTGATTCATCTGCCCTAACAAACAAGAAGGTGGCCTCTCCAAATGAAATGAAATGTTTCTGATGGAAAAAGCTCCTGTGCTTGGAATATATGATAGTGTGGTAAGAGAGCCGTTCCTGCTCTGACACGTTGGGCCGCTGCTGCTGGTGCAGGAAGTGCGTAAGCATGTCGCGGACAGTTTTAGCGCGCAGCAGCGGGCCGAGCGGGAACAGGACAGCAGGCACCTGCTGGAAGAGGAGAACTGGCAGACAAATGGAGGAGCAGTCACAGAGAAACCAGGTTACACGCCGCATTGCTTGCCCTGTGCTGTAACTCTGCAGGTTGCCTGTGAAATGGGGTCACTGGTGGCCTGAGTGTGTGTGGAGAATTCAGAATCAATTTGAAGTTTTTGGTGCAGAGGACAGAAAAAAAGGCACAACTGAAGCTGAGGAGTGAATATTCTGTTTCACAAGTCAGTGCAGCCTTTATGCATTTCACCTGATTAAGGCTGAATTCACCACACTTACTCTCCTGCCTGCTAACTTGCTCAACTTGGCTTCTTTTGAATATTTTATGTTGAGTTTTGTCAAAAGTGAATGAAAAAGGCAGGACTGGAAACCGGTATGCAAATCTTTAAAGTACAAAAATACAAAACGTAAACTGAAGTTAAATTTTCCAAACTAAACTGTTATTGACTGTATGACGTGTTCATGATGTTCTCATGATATAAACCACTTTGAACTGCCTTGTTGCTGAAATCTGCTATAGGAATAAACTTGATTGATCGATTGATGAACGGCAGCCTGTTATCACCTACACATTAGAGGAAATCTGGCCCAAAACCAGACAATTCACATGCTGGATGGTAACAAGATGTTCAAAACACCATCAATAGCATTACATTTATTTAGCAACATTCAAACAAAATTTGAATTAATGTTCTGTTGAGAAAATAAATAAAAGGTAAATAGAAACCAATGACAGACCTAAGCCTCTCATAATAAGCTGTTGATAAATTAATGAGCTCGGTTTCTATTGTGACAAATATTTTTTGAAGGGCAATTTTGTAAAGTTTCATCATAATATTTTTTTATGGTTCCAGTGGCTTTTATTTTAATTTTATTTATTGATTTTGGTTGTATTTTATTTTGGAGATTTAAAAAGTCTGGTGTGGAGCTTTCTGTACAAAGTTCATTAGGTTTTGAGAGAACATTATCAATATATTATTCAAAACGATCCCATATCCCTGATATTATTTTTGTCACACTAATATCAGGGACAGTTTATTAACCAGTTAAATTTATTGTAACAGGTTCAGGTGAACTTGCATTATTATGCTGTTATAATAGTTTCAAATGGTCTCAAAACAACGTTATTGTTTATTGCAATAATTTCTCAAACAATCCAGCAAAGTTTATTATGGTGACAGGCCTAATAAACAAACAAAGAGACAAACAAAGTTAGACTAATAAATAGACAAAACATGACAGAAGATTTAATCAGCATTAATAACTGGTATTTTCTTTTCAAAATAAAATCTAAATCTTTGGGTGTGAATGACATCAAGAGGTTTATTTACAGAGAACCTGTGCAGGTTTGTAGAGAGTCTTTACAAGAAGCAATAGTTCCTACAATGGTACTTAAAGTGTTCCAGTGGGAATACTAAGGAAAACACAATTACCCCTTAAATGCTACTATCAGGTCTTTTTGCAGTACTTCCCATAAGGGCACTTAGGTCTGCAGGTGTAGCTGCCACACCTGTAGATGTGATCTTCTCAAGAGTTACTCGAGAACATCAAGCAGCTCTCGATGTTCAAAGTCACGAAGAGCTGCTGCCCAGAAACCTGCAGCGAATTCAGCCTGGATCCGATGAATCACATGGCTGAATTCCCTCTTGGACTGGAGATTTGGTTAGATTTAGTCAGTTAATAAAATCCTTATACCACAATACTTGTTTTAAAATAAGACTTTAATAAAAAAAAGTGTTGAATAACTTTGGAGTTGTTTTGATTCTGAACTGTACATCCAGTACATGAGCTGCACTTTAACACACCATACTGTATAGCCCCCCTCACACACTGATGCAAGCTACGTTCAGTGTTGAGAGAGATATTTACTTATTCCACTTCTTCATCATCATCATCACTGTAGCTGAATAAAATATCATCAACTTTTTAAAAAAGTTTTTTAAAGTTTATTTATGAAATATTTTTAGAAAGATAAACACCAGACAAGCAGGCATAAAAAATGGGCAAATAGGAAGGAAAAACAACACCATGGTGAAGGAGAGTTTCATACAAACCCAAAGTGACCTAAACTTCACATACAATAAAAAGGGATTAAATGCTTTTTATAAAAGTGCATAACCTTAAGCTAACACTGTAGAACAGAGACTAACACCTGCATCATCAAACCCTACATACAACCAAACTTTAATGACGATGCTTAGAGCTATATATATGGATAGATACCTATCATGTATTTTAAATGTATACTGAAATATAAATATCAACAACATAATGATTAAATTATATCAGCTGGTTTTACATGTATTACTCCAAGTCTTTGGTCTCATGAATGTATATTTAGTTGATCATTTCAGTTGTACTGAACATTAAACTCTGTTGCTAAGCTACCGGAAGCTCGTTGCAGCAGTTTCAATCATATTGTTTTCTTAATTTAAATTAAAAAGTGTTTTTTTATATATACATAATTGAACATCCATCCATTGTTTCATATCCAAGGGTAAATTATAGAGACCATGTAAACTGGTAGTCATGGTTTGGACAGTGGGAGGAAGCAGAAGTACCCAGAGAGAGAACTTATGAACCAAGGACACAATGCAAAATCTGAGCTCTGACATTCATTTTTTAATATAAGAGTAATTTATGCCTTTTAAAGCTGTGCTTTTCACTATATTTCTGGATTTTGCTCTTTTTAACCATTTAAATTTTCCATTTCGTAATTTCCAAACAGTATAGTGTTACCATTGATTTATTGCTTCTGTTTTGTGCTCCACACGCTTGTTGAACTTCTGTTGACATGTCCTCTGCTTTGTTTCAACTCATCTCACGTTTGCTTCCCCCTCGACACCTGATCCTTATCGGCTAATTGGACCACCTGCATTGTGTCAGCCTATGTTCTCCATCAGGATGGACACACATGGTTTTCTTTATCAACAATGAAAAGGAATTTTAAGCTGGTTTTCACTTCCAGGCTGTTAAATCCTGGCTCTAATCACCACCACAAAAGAGACAGACGTTTCTTCCCCATCACTGGTGTAAATGCTAGTTTGCCGTAGAGATGCAGAATAATCGCAGAACACTTGAGGGAACGGCCAGCCAGAGATCCCCTAGTGTTTCGCATCACATTGGTCCATCAGCTGTGGAATAAAGAAAACTATCCACATGAAAACCCACCAGGACTGGATGAAAAACTTCTCACAGCATGTTTTTTTTGTTTTGTCTGTGTGTTTCCAGACCGTCTGCTCCTCCTCTGCCACATTTACAACATTGTGAGGAAATCTCTTCCAACAAACAGAGTTCACTCCTCTGCTCTGCACTCACTCTCAGCCTGTAACGACTGAATCTGATTTTAGGATCAAAGTGTCGCAGCTACAGTAAAAGCGAACTTGTAAAAATGTAAATGTCCTTTTGGACGAGGCTCTGGTGTCATGCTGACACAAAGCCTTAAGCAGCCTCATGTTTATGGTCCAATGAGTTCTTTCCTTGTTTGCTCATTTCATGCGCTGCAGCAGACACACGGAGGCCGTAACAGTTTACTTCACATGCTTTAGATTCACCTCTCAGAATATCAATGAAGTTGTCAGAGACTGAAGGCATTTTATTGCAAAGTAGGTTGACTAAAGTTGTCTCTGGGAGGAGTTCAGCCTCTTTGTTGGTTAGGTTATTTCACTAATCAGCCTACTGGACTGCCGCTTCAGTTTTAGGTGGACTTCCTGGTGAATTCTTGAGATGAAATTACACAGACTCAAATTAGGGCCTGTCTTAGGTAAACCGTTTTGGCTGCAATATCTTTAGACTAGTCTAGACTACTGCTTTTCAAGTCGAACTTTTAAAATGTCTATCTTGTGTCTACCAATACCAGAAGCCACTGCAAACGATGGTGTTTTATGTCTTTTGTCACGTTAAAAAAACGAGACCAAGATAAACTTAGTAAGTTCAAACAGTGGTTTTAATTTTTTTTTAAGGGACAAAAGCCAAAGCAACTTGAGCGGATTGAAATTTACAATTGTGTCTTTGTTAAAGATGACGCATAATGCAAAATTCATATTTTGTACATTTTCCATTGGTGTTTTTATTGCCTCTAAAACCAGATGCTGTCTTTAGCAATAAGTTACTGTAATGTTTTTTGGTGTCTGGAAAATGAGCCATTTCAAAATCCTCACGATTATTATGTTACATTTGACGGGCACTGCGCCGTTTCCTAGCAACCCCAGCCGAGCTCCAGCACAATTGGTCAGCTGTACAATGGCTGCTGGAAAAGAAAAGTGTTTTGTTATTTACTTACCATCCAGAAACAACTTGCTGCATTCACCACCAGTTATAAAGGTTAGGAGGCAACTGAATATACCCTAAAGGTCAGGATGGGTTGAATTTATTTTATCTTATTAGATTATATCATTATTTGAAACTGGATTTAGCATTTCCATTCAGGGATGGGTTACATAGACGTTTATCATCTTATTCTGAGATAATGATAAATACGATGATTTTTTTTTAATATTAATTTTTAGGTCACTGCATTAAAAACCATTCATAGCACCACAAACAGGTTTTCTTCTTGAAAAACATTCCCATTTGAAATTGGCTTCATTATCTCTTAATTGTTCACCATAACTGCATTTAATCATATTTTCACATTTACTCTTATTTATAAATACAAGGAGCAAATGGTGAAGAAATATAACAAATAACATTTTGGATCATACTGTCAGTTTTCCTTTTCTTTATGAAAAACTGAAATTTATCATGACAATGATCAATTTCTAAATTCTTACAGTGACAAAAAAAAAGTAACGATAATTGAGAAGGATATTTCCTGTTGTATTTGCCTAAAAATAGAAATAGTTTTGGTGATCTGAAACATTTATGTTTGACTAAATCAGAAAAAGAAACAAAACAAATCTGTAAGGAGGGAAATACTTTTTCCTCAGCGCTGTAGTTCCAAACCAATTTCAAGAAAAACAAGTGCTGTGCAAAAAGCACAAGACTGACATTTTGAAAAAAACTGAATAAATAAAAAGAAACCTCAGTATCAAAGAAGCTACCTGCAAGTCAGGAAGAAAGACTTAACCAGACCTTGATCTCGACAGAAAGGCTCCCGCTCCAGAAACAATCCGAGGCCTTTTGAAAATCAGGTCCTGGGTGGAAGGTCAGGAAGGTGTTGCCAGAGGTGGATTTGCAGAGGCTTCGCTTTGCCCCAACCTGTCAGCAAATGTCACAGTCATATTCTGTCCGCCAGCTTTCAGCCGTCCTGCCTTTTCTTCCGCTACTTTCAGGCTGACATTTCTGAAACTGGTCTCAGTGAGGTTAAACTCCATATAAAAACACTCAAAACTTTCAAGTTCAGTGTTTTCCATTTATGTTTCTAAATATGATCAAATGTGCAGCCCAGGCTGGAGCTGTGGATGTTGGTGTGGAGACCTGGACCTGTTCCCTCTGAGCCCGTCCCTCAGGAACGGTTTGTTTCTTTGTGTTGCATCAGTTCTGTCTCTAATGAGATAGTGAGGAGGTTGCAGGTGCAAGCAGACCAGTGAACTGATACTAAAGTCCTCTTCAGACCTGGGAGACAGGAGTTGCTGACTCTGAGGGTTTTTGTTATTGTAAATTGCTGAGGCAACATTATTGAATTTTCCGTCTGTAAGCCATATGGATGGGCAGTAACCCACTTCTGTGTCCCCTTTTTCTCCCTACAAACACATTCCTCCTATAAGCAGGATGTCAAATTAGTTTTTTCTGCCGCTGTTAGCCAAAATGAGAGAGAACCTGAGATTATTACGACCGTTAAGAGGCTGTACTAGAGGCTGTGCAGCGTTCTGTTGGAAACTGAATCGTGAGGAACGATGAACTATGAAACACAGTAATTGGCGACAAATGTTGCAAACTTTGCAGCTTCATTCTGTATACTTACAGGTCACATTGTTTTCAGGTTATTGTGCACAGAAATGGTTTTGCTCATCGCCAAGAGAAAAGTAGCTTAAACGGGTCACTTTATAACAAAACTATTTCTCTGTATGTAGGCATAGACAACAACATCAGTAGCCTGCAGGCTACTTGTTAAGCTGCAGGTGCTGTATTGATATTAGCTAGTCATCTTTTAGCTACTTTACCTGCATCCAACAGCTTTACTCAACTCAGTCGGTTAGTTTGGGGGAAAAACTGTGAAAAGTTCTTTGCGTTTTGCTG
>CAEGAF010013669.1:0-22725 GCA_903067075.1 Micropoecilia bifurca
ATTTGCTTTCATCCGAAAAAAGTACTTTGGACCACTGAGCAACAGTCTGGTGCTGCTTCTCTGTAGCCCAGGTCAGGCGCTTCTGCCGCTGTTTCTGGTTCAAAAGTGGCTTAACCTTTGACCTGGGGATTGCGGCACTTGTAGCCCATTTCCTGCACATGGTGGCTCTGGATGTTTCTACTCCAGACTCAGTCCGCTGCTTCCACAGGGCCCCCAAGGTCTGGAATCGGCTCTTCTCCACAATCTTCCTTAGGGTCTGGTCACCTCTTCTCGTTGTGCAGCGTTTTCTGCTACACTTTTTCCTTCCCACTGAGGTGCCTTGATTCAACACTCTGGGAACAGCCTGTTCGTTCAGAAATTTCTTTATGTTTCTTACCTTCTTGGTTGAGGGTGTCAATGATGACCTTCTGGACAGCAGTCAGGTCAGCAGTCTGACCCATGATTGCGGTTTTGAGAAATTAACCAGGTTGGGAGTTTTTAAAAGCCCCAGGAATCTTTTGCAGTGTTACTTTGTTGATTCAGATGTTTAGGTTAACTGCTCGTTCAGAGAAGCTTTTCATGGTATGCTAATTTGTTGAGATAGGAATTTTGGGTTTTCACGAGCTGTTTGCCAAAATCATCAGTATTAAAACAATAAAAGACCTGAAATATTTAAGTTGGTGTGCAATGAATCTAAAATATATGACAGTTTAATTTTTATTATTACATTATGGAAAATAATGAACTTTATCACAATATGCTAATTTTTTTAGGAAGAACCTGTAGAAGGGACTACTCTGGTAAGATGTTATCAAAATCAAACCTTTTAGCTGATCATTAGCTAATCATTTTCTGCTCAGAACACTGAACATGTCTTCTTCTTCTTCACATTAGCACTACAGCCACATAAAATTCCATGACAAAATGTGAAAAGGGAATGAATACGTCTGCGGTGTACAGACCTACCACTTCACAAGTTCTTTCTGCATTTCGGTGCGACAGCTTTGGGGGTAACAATCTTCTTCAAGCAACGAAGCAAACTAAATGAACAACACTTCGAGGGAAGCCCAGCACTCTGAGGTCGCAGGTGGCATCTCTTGCTGCGCCTCTGCATTGGCGGGGGAGTTCAACTTCAGTGCCAGGGAAGCAAGCAGGATCAATACACTCATTCAGAAGGCTGGTATCATTTGTGGTTGGAAGCCAGAGACCTTTTGATTCAGTGAACAAACGGCTCTCCTTCACTGACAGCCCATCCTGAGGCTCGCCGTGACTCGCGCCACAGGAAAATAAAGGCCGCTTTAAGAAATCTCTCCTGCCTCCAGTAGTCGTCTCTTCTTTGACTTGTTGCATCTCTGCGATGGTGGCGACTTTTACACATAGGTCAACAATTTGTGTGACCGATACTGGATGTTGGTGCGTCAGGGTTAATGGGTCTGGAAACAAAACTTTTCTTTTTCGGAAAAACCTATGGAAACCATGTTTTCTTCAGGTTCACAGTTACTTTTAGTAAGTTATTTAGTAAGATTGTATGTATATTTTTTGGTCTATCTTTCAAGGACAATATTTTGAATGTTCCATGTAAAAAAAAAACATATATTTATACATAAAGTTCACAATGTGCTTTATTAGTCCAGACCCTTGTCCCTCCTCTGCTGCAGGTGTCAGTACAGTGTGAAGGTTGGATAATGTCGCTGCCACATGATGTACACACACAGTCACAATTCTGGTTATTCAACTGCTTCATTGCAAACTGCTCGCAAGAATCCACTGTACAGTACTGAATGTCTACACAGTTATTTTTTTTTTTATTTTCTTGAGCAAATAAAATCAGACAGGCTCTATATGGATTCATATCCAACTCTCCTGAGTCAATAATCTGCATTACAGCTAGAATATCTCACATTTTATTAGCTTTGGCATTTTTTTCTCATTCAACTTTAAAAAGCGACTGAAGATCTGACGATTTGAATGGAGATTGTCTGAGGAACAATTTTACAAGTTTTGGTGCAAATTTGTAATAGTACTTTGACTGGGCCATTTTAACACATGGATATGTTTTGATTGGCTTGCATCATGCGCTGCTTTCTCTTGGTCTGTTATAGAAAATCCTGATGAAATATATTATAAATTATGTTCTGTAATGTGACGAAAAGTGGAAATATTGAAGGGGTGTGAAGGTTATGCCAGTTTATAATCTCAGTGTATTGTCAGTGTGGCTCTTGTCGAATGTTATGTTATCCGTGCTGAAGGCCATGACAAAATCGCATAACTCCTCTGAGTCTGGTCTTTGGATTGGCTAAGTAATAATCTTTTTATCCTTCTTTGTACCAAAGCACTATTGATATTTTCAAAGCAAAGATCTGGAATACTGATCTGCCTGACCTCAATTTTGTTTTTGCTTCGTGCGACAATGACCTTTACCCAGATGCTTTTAAAACACCTGCTGCTGCAGCTGCATTGCTTTTTGATTAATACAATTAAAGTTTAGGTCAATGGAAGGAGCATAGTGTTTTGTTTGTTCTTTTTTTCCAATAATTGGTATTTTTGATTTTTTTTCTTTTCTGATTTCATCTACTGTAATTGTTGAAGTATTTCACATTTTCTGTTGTTCCATAAGCAAAAAAGAAATTAGCTGGAAAAAAAAACTAACATTGCACAATTATTGTAATCGCTAAAAATAACCAGACAATTTGTAGGAGCAGAAAAAGTTAATATCCAAATTTTTTTGTACCAAAGTTTTAATAGATTCTTACATTTTCATTTAGTCTTAAATGTCCCCACTGACCCGGCCCACTTCACTTAAAGAGAAAAATCACCCCCCAATGCTGCAGTCTCCACCCAACTTCATCTACACCTACACAGGAATTGTGTTTCCCCTGGGCTCAGTCTGTTTTGGCTCAGTCTTGCCAAAACAGGTTGTTGCGAAGCAGTTGCTGTTGGACTTGGATCTGCAAGCAGGTGAGTTTCTGACAGTAAAACAAGAACCTTTGTGCAACACGCGAAAACAACTTTTGCAAACAAAGGCCACAGTGAGGTGTGTTGATCCCCTTGCTAATTCAAACATGACTAATCAGCCAGTTTCTGCAGTGTCTGGAGAGTTTTCACTCTGCGTCAATTTTTTCACATTTTATGTTGCAGCCTTATTCCAAATTGTATTAAATTAGTCTCTTTCCTCATAATTGTTCACACAAATACGCAAATACGTAAGTATTCACAACATTTTAGTTATGTATTTTCAGACAGGCACATGGTGCAATTTTGTAGCACAATCAAGTAACTATGTTACCTTCAATTGTTATATAGAAGCTGTAAACATCAAACATGACAGTTGAAACCTAATTTGATGCCTTGAAATTGGCCTCCGTCTCTTTAAGAAGCTTTGACTGCTTCCAACAATGATTCTCATTTTACCGTTTACCACCTTTAGGACTGAATGAGAAGTAGTTTGAATGATGAGCTTATCAAACTTGTGGTTTTGAGCTTCATAGTAAAAGCTGTGAATACTCACATAAATTTGATTTGCTGGTTTTCTATTTTTAATAAATTTGAAAAGCATTTACAATTAGTTATCCACGCTGACATATTGAGGTATTTGTGTGCAAAATTTTGAGGAAGGACATTATTTTAATAAAGTGTGGGTAACACTTTATTTGACGGGGTGTGAATAAGACTGACATGACACTTTCATAAACATGACATGTTTATGAAAGTATCATAGACATTCATAAAGAAGTCTTTATGAATGTCTCTGCTCGGGTGTGCTGTGGTGGCGCAGGGGTTAAGCACAACCCACATATGGAGGCCCATAGTCCTCTATGCAGCTGTCGCAGGTTTGATTCCCGACCTTGGCGACCTTTGCTGCATGTCTTCCCCCTTCTCTCATTACCCACCACTGTCCTGTCAATTAACTATCAAATAAAGGCCACTAGAGCCAAAAAAATCTAAAAAAAAAAAAAAAGAATGTCTAAGACTGTTGTCATGAAGTGTCATTCGGTAAATAATGACACTTTTAATGCAAAGTTTCTCTTAAAGTTGCATTGAAAGTCAATTAAAAATGCCACAATTGCATTAAATTGTCATTATTCACCAAATTATGCAAAGTTGGCACTTTTAATGCAACATTTAAAGCAACTTTGCATTAAAAGTGTCATTATTTACTGACTGACATGACAACTGTCATAAACATTCATAAGGACTCATTCATGACAGATGTTATGTCATGTTTATGACATTGTCATGTCAGTCTTGCATACCCCTTCAAATAAAGTGTTACCAAAGTTTGGAAGTGAGGTGCTGTGAGTTCATCGATGATCCTGGTGTCATTGGGCTGGTGACAAACAATGAGGATGATTCAGAATAAAAGTACATTCTGGTGCTTACCACACAATTTGACTCTCAGTACCACTACAGAGATGATTATAGATTTCATAAGAACTGTTATCAGTAACGTCTCATTGACCATCAATGGTCACAGGATCGATGGTGGTCAATGCTGGAGAGGACTTGTCGCATCTTGGCAGATTTAAAAATGTCACCATTTCCATTCTGCAAAGGTAGCACCAAGAGTATATTTTATATTGCGTAATTTTCTGGATTGGCAATAGGATGGCTAAAGAAGCTGGACGCTTCATCAGGTTTTTCCATCAGTGTTGACTTTTTTTTTTTGCTTCATCTACTTGCAGAATTTTCAGAAGGGTCATCAGCGATTAGACCTTATTCTGTGCTAATTAGTCTCTTTAATGCTTTTCTAAGATCCTAATATAATCTGGATATCTGGATACCCATTTAAAGATCAGAATCTGCCACATGTTGTCAATCACTCACTCTTTCCATATATTTGTCTCCAGGACTAGTTTTGACTGCCTGTAGTTGTGAAATTTCCTCTTGCAAAACATGTGCTGTCAGTGTTAGTCATTACTTTCAATTCGTCACTTTTTATAGCTGAATAAGCACCCAAGTGATTTCCTGCAATGCTTTGCAATGCAATTTTTTCTTCTTGTGCAAAGTCCACCATGTTAAAACACAGTAAGCATCATTTAAAGCATGGCTTCAATTTGAACTTCTACATACCACAGAATTGGACCGTCTTGCACATATGTTGTACTAAAATATGTTATATGTTGTTAAAATCCATCCAACAATTATCTAAACATGCTCATCTTTGCTTGGTTTCCAAGCAAAGGTGAGCTTGGCAACCAAGCTCACCAAGCTTTTCTCCTTAAAAAAATGGTAATATAAAAAATTTCTGTTCAAGTTTTCCAAATGCGATTCATTTTTTAAAATATGCCATGTTTAAAAAGTGTTCGTTTTCAATTCTGTTTTATGTACTTCTGTTTGTAATTTTACTTGATTGCTGCAAAGTGTTTATAAAAGTGCTATTCAAATACAATGTATTATTGCACATAACTAATTGATAGTATTTTAGGAAAACAATGATGAAAAGTGAGTGAATCTCCTTGACGACCTCTCTGTGTGAAGTGTCTTTAAGCTGGCTCACCCGTTCTGGTTCTGTCCAATATGAACTGAATTTTAGATACAGCTTTTTCAGGGCTTTTCTAGATCATAATCATGGAACATCAAACCCAATCACAACCTGAAAACAACTGGATGCTTCTTGGCGTCACGTCAGCTTCTGCTCTGTGTTCACATGGTTGTTCATCTTGGGATGGCGATGACAACAAAACAAATTGCATTCATTTAGAAAAACGTTATTGAACTCAGTTTTGCATGCTGGGTTATTGAGACGTTGGTCGCACTATAGACGACCGAACAACCACAGTAGCCAGGAGTTGGAGAGAAGGTGAACAATGTTGTTCTCCACTTCAAGGGATCGCTTTAAACTTTAGTTTGAGTTTCATTTTGCACAGCTGTTTATTTTTAAGAGTCAAGCCTTTTTCATAGATATACTTACCATCATAACTGCTTTTTGGTTAACACTTATTAACTTTGTTTTCAATACTGATATAGTGTTCATCTATAAAGAAAATATTGTGTCATGTTACAATGTTAATCCTTCATCAAAAACAATGAGTGTTGCTTTGATTCTTTCATGCATATTTGATAAATCCTTGAATCTCCCGTGGCAACCATTCATTGTTGCCCAGACACTTACTCATACAAAGCTCCATCCATTTCCACAAAGCTGCAATCTCCAGCTGAGCCTTTTTTATTTCCTTCAGTTGACAAAAAATGTTTTCTCAAGTTCAGTTTTATTTTGTTAGTTTGTTAGCTATAGTCGCCTTGAACTAGACAGAAGATCCCTGAGATGATAGATTCAATCAGAAGTCGTGAGAATCCTGTAAAACTATTCCCACGTTTGAATCAAGTCTTGCTATAAAGTGGACTTACTGTTCAACGTTGCTCAAGTGGCAGCTGAGCCTTCATGAGTGCAAATAAACTCATGAGGAGAATTTACGTTCAAGCCGACTCGTTTCTGAATATCAAACAGTAAAAAGTCTAAAATCAAATTAAATATCTCGCATTCCATGTCTAAAAATACCTCATGCAACCAAATTTCTTGCAGCCTGGTTCTTAAAAGCTGCCAGCTACGACAACCAGAGTCCACTGTGAAAGCTTGATCTTTGAGGGGGGATTTCAGATTTCCTTTCCTCTCCATTGGCAGCCGTTCTCTTCCGAAGAAAGACAAGCGGTCGACTTGCGGAGTTCTTTGCTGATTCAGCGCACGCACACCTACCAGCTAATAGAGGGTTACTGACACACTGCTCACACTGTCTCATCCTTTCACTCGCACCAGATCAACCTTGTCTAGTGTGGAGATGGAGCACATGACTTGTGCTGGTGTCATCGTTACTAAGAGTTGCAGAAATTTTCAGCAGTTTTTTTGGTGTGGAGCTACACGCGACGCGCTCTAGGACATTTAATTTCTTTGCCGTCGATCAAAGTTGTTGAAAGGTCAGTCATTAACAGATAAAAAGGCAGACGAGACATTCTGCAGGTCGCAAGCTTAGATGGGAAATGTCTCTTTTCTCCATTTAAATGTAAAATGTTAAATGTTTTCTTTGGCAAGATATTATACCGTTGACATTTATTATACACTTACATCCGGAAGTACGGAAAATCAAAAACAAAACAAAAATGAAGCAGTTTTTGAAAAATTTCTCCCCCTCCCAAAAAAATAGCAACAACAACAAAAAACTATTTTACTATGGGTTATTTTTGATCTAAATCCCAATTAGTTGTTTCTACTCTTCCAGGAGCTCATGCATTGAACATAAACAACTAAAAATACATAACGCACATAGATCACATAACTAAATAAAGATAAAGGTAACTAGAAAACTGAACAGATACAAATGCAAAAAAGAGGGAAAAATCAAAAGGATGTTCACAAAATATGAAAAACATACACAATCAGTATAACGCAATTTAAAATTAAGAAAAATCAATTAGCATAATTGTTTATCTGCTAATCGCCTTCTTCTCAATTAGTTTTTTTTGAACGCATCTTCAATATATTTTTCAGTGAAGCCCAATTTCAAAGCGTTAAATACAATGTCGAATTTTTTTAGATCATATTTGACAACAACTTAAGTTAACATGGTTACCGGTACTTGATTGTGGGGGTAAAATGACACCATGTGCCTGAAAAGTACATAATACTGCCCCTTTAAGAAACAGGCACTAAATGGATTAGAAGTAGTCTCTTCTTCACCCAGGACCACAACTGCTTCGCTTACAGAGCGGATAGACTGACCAACAATCGCGACGCCGCCTCCATATGGTCTCGAACAGAAATGAATGTGACGAAATGTTTTCCCCAATGTGAAAAGTGGGAAAACAAAAGAACACATTTTAAACTTTAGTGGTTCTGCCTCCCTCCATTTTCCATTGTGGAGACAAAAAGAAAATCAAACATGGATACTAGAACCCGATGGGACTGAAGCAAATGATAATTTGGAAATGGAAAATGATAATCTAGGCTAGAACAGAACTGAGACAAGGGAGACAAGGATAATGGAGACAAGACCAAGCATGAGAACTAGATAAGATCAACTAAAACAAAAATCTGATTTAAGTAAAACAAATGGAAAATAACCTGAAGAAACAAAATATGATACCAGGACAACTGTAACTAAGGAAAGACGAAGAACAACAAACATATGGAAAACAAAAAAAAAGAAAACACCAAACACCCAGACATTATGACAGACCTAAACTTCTTTCAACTTCTTAGGAAATAATAATAATAATAAAAAAAAACCTGAGTGAGATGCTGCTGGTGCTTTTCAATCGTTCCAATATTGAAAGATTCCTAGTGTGTTTGTACAGTGTGCTTCAGCGGACACAAAAAAAGCAATGCAGAGAGCGACTAACACAATCACTGGCTGCCCTTTTCCATCTTTAGAGAAAATTGCCAACTTGTGAATGTTTTCTAGAGATACCAAAATCGCAAAGAGTCTTCTGAGCCTGGCTGCCGACTGTTTGAACTTTGTCCCCCTCAGCAAAACGTTACAGGTGTCTGAAAAGAACAGAGTAGTAGGTTGAAGAAAAGCTTCCTTCCAAAAAAAATGTTATAGAGGTTTACCTTTAGCAAGACAATATGGGTAAAACACACACACACACACACACACACACACACACACACACACACACACACACACACACACACACACACACACACACAAACCCCACATCCATTACTTTCTGCTGGCCTACCCTAAACAATACACTGAAGTTTGTATTTATTAGATGACAAAATGTAAAAAGTTGAAGGCGCATTACTATTTTTGCAATGTGCTGACAATGAAGTACTAGAAGTACTTTATTATTTAAAATAATTTATTCAAATAAAGTGTAATTGTTTTTCCTCTTCCTTTATATTTTTCTTCAACCGATTTTGAAAAGAAGAGCAATAAAAGCGAAAACACGACATTTTCACTGTAATATTTAGAAGCTGCATGCAGTGTGATGAGTTCCCCACCAGGAGGCGCCACAGCTCCAAGTGTCACAGCTTGTAGACAGTTTGAAGGATAACTAGTTGTAATAAAAGAAATGAAATTAGTTTGACTTATTGAGAAAAAGTTAAACGTAAGTTAGCTTACATTTATTGATAACAAAGATATTTTAATTATTCACGATTTTTTTAAAACTCTTTAATATATAAATCCTATATTAAATTCTCTCAGACAAGAACTGGGCAACCCAAGTTTTCCTCTTCATTTCTTGAATGTATGTAGACATAGATAGTTTTCTGTAAATTTTTTGATGATGTCATGCTAACAGCAGCGCTATAAGCTCCTAAATAATCATTTCCATCTCGCCTGGGAATTTTCACAAACCTTGATTCCAACAACAAAAAACTCTCAGGAACCTCAAGACACATTGCAACCTCAATTCCCTTTCAAATGGAAATCTCAAACAAACTTTTACCTTTTTAATCTTCTGCACTAGTGGAGCATTAACAAAAACAAACTTGAATTAGATTTTTTTCCCTCCCTCCTCCCACTTTTTGACTGTAGTGCAAGTCATTTGTGGCGACATAAACAGCCTTATTACCCAAATCCATTTTAAATGGTCCCCCTTCTGCTGTGGCAAGAAAACAAACATTACTCAGTGAGGATCAAATGGCAGAGAGGCCTTTGATGAGGGTTTTACTTTCCTGTCTGCGTTAAAACTGGAGCGTCAGATTACAGCAGCCCTCTCTGGGGTTTTTGTGTTTTTTTGTGTGCTGCGCCCCAGATCGTCCGATTCAGACGTCTGCTCGCCGAATCTGGGCGTCTCACAGGTTGATCAGATAGAGGGCGGCCTTATCGGGCACATCTAAGTTTGGCGGTTGGTCCAGAGACATTTTAAGTCTCCGAGCACAACGACCTGCAAAAAGAAAAGAGCTCAAGGGCTTTTGCTCAGGCATGTGCTTTCGCTGCAAAGGCAGGATAAAGTGTTTAGGGGTTGAATATAAATTGAAATATAAGAGACTGTGTGTGTTGCTTCTTTATTTGGAGGCCAAAGAAAGAGGATATGTGTGAACATAATCGACCATGACGCGCTGAGCGTTGTGGATGTGCAGGAGGCCTTCGCTGAGAGCACAAAGAGTAGCTTCACTACGCTATCATTCTCTATTTTTTTTTTTTTTTTATGAATTCACACCTCTTGAACTTTTTGGACGTTTTGCCCCACAGGGTTTTCTGTTCAGTTTCAAATAACATTCCCAAATCTAAAGTAGTTTTTCTTAGCAATTACAAACTTTATGTGAATAACCTTGGTATCTGAATGAGGTTGACATGTTGGGAGACTCCATCAGAAGTCTTAAGTGTCGCATCAGCTGCTATGGTTTCAACGAAAGTGATGATGAAACATGAAATAATTTTGATAATAGTATATGAGCCTTTTAGAAAAAGAAGTAAGTCTGTAAACCTTTGGAAACTATAAATTCCCATTAGCTGTGCAAAAGACTGATGCAGCTGAGGGAAGCTAGAGCAGATCTACAGAGGGTTTAATAAAACAAAATACTGGATGTTATGCCTTTGCCACAGGTTGGTACCATCTAAACTGGGGATGTCTTAAACTGCTTGATTAGATTTTTCTTAAATAGCCATATTTATGTTTTATCCAATTAGAATGAAACAATAGAAAATTGTTATATTTGACTCCAGTTGAAGTGTGGTTTTTAAAATCTATGTAAACTACTACAAATTTAGGCCCATTTTACTAAAAAAAGAGTTAAAAACACCAAAATATGTACTTTTTTGGCAATACCATAGCTCCCTAAAATGTCTTTTTGATGAATTTCCTAGACACCAAGTCCCGTCATAAACTAAATTTTTTAATCAGCTTCCAGCCAATAGCCTGTCATTTCTGCATATATCAGATATGTTTATGTTTATCTGAGGGGAGATGCAGTAAAAAGTTAAAATCTGACCCTGGGGGAGGAAACCCAGGGGCTTAACTAATTTAATTTGTTTGATGGAGATTTTATGTGATGGAGCTCATGATATAAAGCATGACTTTGAAGTAAAAGAAAACTGATGTTTTTTTTTTTAATCAACAAAATCGTACAACTATTTCGAATAATCGCAACGAGCAGCCTTTACTTTGATCAGTCAAATTAAGTGCAACCAGTTACCTTTAGAAGTGAAGAAAACAGTGAACAAAGTCCAGGATCACAGAACACAGGGATGATTTATGAAAGAAAAAACTCAAACTTTGAACTTCTCACACAGCAATGTTCAATCAATCAGCATTAAATTTAAAGTGTATGACCCAACTGCAGACCTACCAAGACTTGGTCGAGCTTCACTCACATGCTGGGCAAAGACGGCGTTCATTCGAGAGGCTAATGTTACTTCTGGAAGAGCTGCAGAGGTCAGCGGCTCAGGTAGGAGGATGTGGTGGCAAGCAACTACTAGTCACTAACTCCTCAAATATGGTATCTAAGGAAGAAGAAAATTTCTTAAAATTGACTTTGTTTAAGTTATTAGACTTAAACAAAGTCATTAGACATCCAATGTAAGCTTGCCACAAGCCGTTTTTGGTGAAATGAGACCAGAAGTAAACATTCTGGCTAACATGCTAACATGAGCCTGTTAGTGGCATCATGGTGTGGAAAAGGGTTTCTACAGGGAAGTTGATAAAAGTTAATGTGGAAAAATAGCAGAGGGAGCTAATGCTGAATTCCAGTTCCACTCTGAACTGGGAAATTTTGACTTCCCAGTTGGAAAAAGATCAACCGGAACGCCCTCCAAAGTCGGATTTCCTACTGGGAAACTAGAAGCAACTCCGATTTCCTGTTCCAATATGGCCGTTCCTCATCTCAACAGTTGTAAGATGTGATGCAACATGCTTGTTTTACAAGCTGTACATGTAAAAGTGCGTCTAAAATCATTATTACATGTAGCGCTTGCAACTATAAACTGAACAAATGAAAAGCGGTGTTTGCTTATGGAAAGTAAACTTTGTCCAAACTAGGTTTATGGGTGTCGCCATGTTGAAATTCAGACTTTTTAACTGGAACGCTGTCACCTCACTTCTGACGTCAAACCCAACTTTGAGTTGCAACTTCCAAGGTACCTGAAACGCAGCATAAATGCAGAGTGAAACTAGAAAAATAAGAGACTCCAGACCAGGTCATAGGCTCATCTTCCAGGACACTGGTCCTAAAAACACAGATGGAGAAATGAAATGAAATGGTTTAGATCATACAGTATTCATGAGCTAAAACAGTACAGTAAACATCCAAACCTAAATCTAATCCGTCATTTGTGGGGAGAGTCAAAACTTGCGTTGGACAGATTCCAACCCTACTGAGTTTGGGCTTCAGAATAAAGAGCAAAGTTAAAAGAAAAACCAACAGAAACAGACTAATCGACTTGTTTCTCTCTTTGAAGATCTGTAGGAAGAGTGAAGGTAAGGCCTGTTTTTTTTTCCTGGTGGCGATTTAGAAAAAGAAAACGTCTGCCGTGGCCGTATGAACAGCTGAATGCTCCTGCTTTAAGTGATGCCTTGCGCATCACAATTACTCACACACAGCTCTGCATCGGACCGTGATCTGACTTTTGTGCTCGCGCGAATGTGAGCCGCCGCAGTAGCCGTTGAAAGCCGAATTCCCGGGCGACACCTGCCCCCTGCTGAGGCCCACCATTTGTTTGACCTGACAGATGGAGATCAGACTGAAGAGAGATGAGTGGGAACCCACCGAGCACGCTCAGGTTTCTTGGTGCCGTGAAAAGATTTGTCCCGTCCATTCAGAGCCGATGGAGTTTCCCATGTTCCGCGCCGCACCGGCTTTTTGTCGGACTATCTTTCTCATCTCCGCGCGCACGAGAGAGATACCAGCGCGAGGGCTGACGTCGGGGGGGGGGGGTTCAGCTCGGCTTCCTGGGTGCCCACCACAAACCGTGGCGTCCCCCCCGGTCAGGAGGTTTGCTCTCTCGTCACAAATCCGCAGGAAGACGACGGTTCCGGCCAATTACCTCGGAAAAAGACTGGAGACAGGTAAACAGGTGAGGGGGGGAAACACACAAGGTGGGTGGGGGTAGGGGGGGGGGGGGTGGAGGAGGGAAGTGGGATGAAATGAGCTGGAAAGAGGGGGTGACCTCGGTTTAAAAGGCGTTGGGGTGAAGGGGTCAAAAAGAGGAGGCAGAGAAAGAAGGATTAGAGGAGCTGAAGACAGAAGGCTGAACTCCTCTGGTCGAGGTCAGAGTGAGCAGCAGATAAGTGGAGGGAAGTATTGTTTTTGCCACCTCTAATTTCAACGTAGGTGCTGTTTTTTTTGTTGTTTTTGGTCGTTTTTCTTTTTGACATGTAACTGAGGAATGTGGTTGATCCAGTGTTGACCTCCCCGCCCCTGACGATGACCCCGGGAAAACCTCTGTCAGGCCAAGGAATGGCACAGACCTGCTTCCTCCTCCTGTTAATTGGAGACGCCATCTCGGTTTCCACGCAGTTTAATGGATACAACTGTGACGCCAACTACCACAGCAGGTTTCCTGGTGAGAAAAAGATAAACTCACAACACTTTCTATATTTTTATAGAGCCACATTTTTTTCCTGTTATTCTGCATTGATGCGACTAAAATCAGCACAAGCCGAATGAAGCTGTGATCTCCTCTGGTGTTGAGATGTTTAGTATTCCTTCCACTGTGTTTCCAGAGAAGACGTTAGCTTACTGCAGGGCAAGATTTATCCTCACAATTTAAAAAGAAACACCATTAGAGAACAATTACATCTTTGAGGATGAATAAATTTGGAATATTTGCATTCGCATCACATTTGTTTTATATTTTTGCACAGCTCCAAACACAACTTTATATAAATATATTTTAATAGCTGATGGTATTTTTCCCCCAAAGGGTATTTATTTTTTTACTGTAGTATAATAAAGACTTAGAAATATCTTGGTGCAGATTGCCAAACTAACTGTGCATGGAAAACCTCTTGAAATATTTTTTCTCAAAATGAAAGTACACTTAAATCTTTTTTTTTTTTTACAATTATATATTATCTAATTATTTCTCTATTTTTTTTATCTTATTTGGGTGAGGGTTTCATTTTTCAGCTCAGTCTAATTTAAATCTATTTTTACTTAATGGCTTTATTTAACAAAAATGTCAACTGCTTGTTTCACAAATTTTTTTTATCTTAAATTAACTACATTTTATTTAACTTTTTACCGTAAACAAAAGCCTTGATTTGTATTCTGCTTCACTCTTCCCTTATTTGAAGTACTTCATGAATCCCACCAAAACAAAACAAAAAAACCCATCATATTTATAAGAAAGAATAATTTAAGCAGCCACTAAGACAGATGTGATTTACTTTGACAAACCACTTACTGCACAACTTTAAAAACAAAATGTTGCTGCTGATCTAAAGTGACTCACTCTGGTTACGAGCTTTACCCCCATCTGTCTGTCTGTCTGTCCTCCGCCCCTCCAGCCGAGCGGGACATCAGCATTTACTGTGGGGTCCAGACCATCACCCTGAAGATCAACTTCTGTCCTGTGCTCTACTCGGGCTACACAGCAGCAGACCTGGCCCTGAACGGCCAGCACGGCGACGCTCAGTGCCGCGGCTTTGTCAACAACAACACGTTCCCCACCGCCGTCCTGTTCAGCATCAGCCTCAGCACTCTGGAGGCCTGCGGCAACAGCCTGGTGGTGAGGGATGACGGGGGGTGTGGGGTGGGGTGAAACGTCCCTTTTATTGAATCGACAACCGATTTCATTGTCGTGTGAGCTGTTCCCCCCGTTTGTGCAGGTCAGCACAGCTCACGGGGTCAACGCCTATGGGAACATGTCTCTGGTGCAAATTGGGAATGTCTCCGGATACATCGACACCCCCGACCCGCCGACTGTAATCAGCTACCTGCCTGGTTTGCAGTACAAGTTCAGCTGCAGCTACCCGTTAGAGTACCTGGTCAATAACTCGCAGCTGGCGTCGTAAGTTACTTTCCCTTAAAGGGACAGTGTTATGTAAAAGCAACTTTTTTGGTATGTTATGTCATTGTAATGCTATTCCCTCACCAAACACACACTTGGAGTGTTGCTGTAATTCTTTCATTCATGTTTGAGGAATTCTTGGATCTCTGATGGAAACCATTCAGGTTTGTAAAACGCATAGGGAAAACCGAGTGCCGCCTTCCACGCTCAGCTCCTTCGAACTAGCAGCAGCAATTAGCAACCACCTGGTAGAAATGCACATCTGCTGATGAGTTAATTGTTGGAGTTCTCAGTCCAGAACTCCAACAAATGCTGATGAAGGTGGAGTCTTGGAAAGAGCAGGAGCTTCTTAAAGAGACAGAGGCCCGATTTCAAGGTGTTAAATTGTGAAGTCAGATTTTTTTATGTCATGTTTGATACATGCAGTATTTTTATAACAACTGAAAGTGACATAATTACTTGATTGTGCTATAAAATGGTACTGCATAGCTGACAAACATATCACAGCCTCTTTTAAATGTCAAAGATTACCTGGCCTTTTTTTTTTTAAACTGAATTTCTGAAGCTTTCATATCTGTGTATTTTATCTGTGGAGTTTTGAATCATTTCATTTTTTAAAAGGCTCACATATTCATTCAAATAGAAGTAAACAAATCCAACATCAGTGAAACACGGTCAATAATATATTTTTTTTCCCCAACAGCTCGTCTGCTGCTGTGTTAGTGAAGGACAGCAACGGCACGTTTGTTAGCACGCTCAGTATGATCCTGTACAATGTGAGTACACAGCTTAATTAACGATCCTCCAGAAAGCTTTCATTCAGTTGAAGTTTATCAAAAATGTTCAAATGATGTTTTCATTCCTCTGTAATCCTCCAGAAAGCTTTCATTCAGTTGAAGTTTATCAAAAATGTTCAAATGATGTTTTCATTCCTCTGTAATCAGGAATGAAATGTAATAATGTCTGCTAAGAAAAGCAGACATTCAGGCCTCTTTTTCATTAAATGGATGTTAAAATTTTTATTCTTTTCAACAATTCTGGTGAAAAATCCAAACAAGGAGGGAGTCAGTATTTTTAAAAAAAACTGAGTTAATTTCTGCTTTTTCAATGTGAATACTCCAAAAAAGGGCAGTAAGGATATTTATTAACTGTAAGCAAAACTGAAAAATTAGAGCTGTGGATTCTCATCTTCCATGAGAAAATGCTACAGTTGTTCAAAATGAGCCTGTTTATAGCCAGATAAACTATGAACATTGTCCAGTTTGTTTCTCTCTGTTTAAATATTAAAGCTGGTCCTTAAATTATCATTGTACACCAGCTTCGATAATATTTTGTCGAAAGAAAGATGCCCACAGCATCACAGATCCTCCATCATTCTTAATAGTGATCATCCTGTGTTTTGTGCCAGACTCACATGGAATGTTTGTTGCTGAAAAACTCAGTGTTGGTCTCATCACAAAAGCCCATTGTGCCAGTTTAAATTCCCGCTAGTGTTTAGTTAAAGCTACACTAGACACTACCATCACATTTGTGACGGTAGGGCAGAAAATACCTTGTCGTTGCTTGAGGTTTCATAGACTTGGTCCAGTTATTTAAAACTTTTTACTGACTGTTTGTATGGAACAGTTCAGGAAAATATCCAGGCCAACTTTATTCAGTTTATCATATACAAATATAAGAACAGATAGATGCATATCATAGCAAAAACAATCCAGTTGCACCAATAGCTCTGATTCAATGAGTATCTGCTTTCTTGAAGTTCTATTTCTGCGATGCACAAAAAAAAAAAAAAATCAACAACACATCTACTTTCCTTTTGGAGGGAGTCTTAGAAAAAAATGGGTTTTGAGGCATAACATATTTATAGCCAAGGGAAATTGAAAGTGATAGATTACTAATTAAATGTTAACTAAACTTTGTTTAACCTTTGAAAATGCATCACAGGAACAATTAGAGGTTCTAATTAGTATTGCACAAGTAATTTTATAGAAATAGAAATAATGCCACTGATTATATTGAAAATTCAGCTGCCAATGCAGAATATTCCAGACTTTAGCAAAAGTCAGTGTTTGCAGAGAGGTGGCTAAGTTATGAACAATGTCACTGAATAAAGGTATCAGTCAGGAGAAATCCTCAAAAATCTTGCAGTGCATTTTACAAGGTCAAAACTGACTCAGAGTGGAGCCATTTACAGTTTCATCCAAAACATGAATCAAAAAGAAACCGTCACATTTCTTCTTTCTGAAGAAAGAAATTTCTTCAGAGCATGATACTGCCACTACCATGTTTCACTGTGGTCATAAAGCTATTTTAGTTATGTGTTCTTTCTCAGCCAAACATATTGTTCCCCACAGTTTAACAGCTGATCGTAGGATCTACTCCTACAAGATTTCGGTAGATTTTATTCAAGCATCCATGTTTTCTGGGAAAGAAAACTCTTCCAGCAAAAGTAATAAAAAAAGAAAGAGAAAAGATTGTGATGAGTACTTTCTGATGCAATTTCAGTTGTTGTCCACCTGTTGACAGCCTAGTCTTGGTTTTTCATCAGTTTTGGAAAAATGTAGTTGAATATTTTCTCCAGTTATCAATGTTCATTTTCAACTTGGTACATGTGCTGCTCTGCACAACAGTTTCTAATCTACTCTGACTTTTTCATCTCCTTGTGAATCATGGCACATCAGATTAAAGGAAGACAAATGTTAGGAAATGATTTGTTAAAAATTTAACATAGGTGTGTACACTTTTGAGATACACTACATATGTAATCAGATTTCACATATTTGGCACAGTAGAAAGTTTTATTCGTTTGATGCCACTTTTCCCTTCTCCTGCAGGACTCAACGTACAGTCAGCCTCTGTCGATCCCAATGACGGGTCTCGCTCTGAAAACCAGAGTGTTTGCTGCTGTAAAAGCTACCAACTTAGACAAACGGTACAGAACGCGTCATTACTTTTCTCATTTCAGCTTCATACATCTTCGTATTTTGAAGAAATACAATTCATTTTGCCCTTTGTTAACATGGCATCTTTACTCAAAGATGATATTTTTGACATTCTTTCCCAGCATCATTTCTTTTCTCACTTTTTCCAGATGTAGCCATTTTTTCTGTGCTTAGGCTACTTTCATTAGGCCATTATGTTATTACTGGATGTGAAGGCGCCAGTCTGCGGCACAGAAAGCCCAACCAGTGCTTTCCCATGTGCAGTTAGATCTCTATCCCATCTCACAGTGTTGTCCCCCCTTGCAGATGGAATATCTTGATGGACTACTGTTACACCACCCCCTCAGGGAATCCTAATGATGAACTTCGCTATGACCTTTTCTTCGGGTAATCTTGCTTTTTTTACCCCCCCCATTCAAGATGATGACTTGATAAACCCACAAAAGAGAGTCATTACCTTTTCATGCTCTCTGCTGGCTTATCCTCATGAATGCTTCCACCCTGTGACAGCTTAAGCGCACACCCAGACATCCAGTCTGTCATTTTAGTGCATGCATCTTTAAATATGCATGTGTGTGCGCGTGTGTGTGTGTGTGCGCGCGCGCGGTGCATGTATGCAGATGCTCCAAAGACTCACAGACGACCGTTTTCGAGAACGGGAAGAGTCAGGTGGGGCGTTTCTCCTTCGAGGTCTTCCGATTCGTGAAGCACAGACACCAGAAGATGTCCACCGTGTTTCTGCACTGTGTCACCAAGCTTTGCAGGGCAGACGACTGCATCATGCTCATCCCGGTACGGGTGGCAAAAAAATAAAAAAAAATCTGTTTGTGTGCATGAGCATCGTCTGATCTTGACGAGGACTGAACTGTGACAATTGTGATTGACAGATTTGTGGGCGACGGCGCAGGAGGGATGGAGAGCAGAGCCTTGATTCCCGGCCAGTGGCTTCTGGGAATGCCATTATTACGGCCGGTCCAATCATCACAAGGAGCGGTATGAACAATAAATTGATCCGTGGAGGAACAGCCTGACTTTTTTCTTGTTTGTTCTTTTTACAAGTAGGCTGATCCTAAGCTGATTTCTTTAAGTATTTTGACCCAAACAAACAAACCACTTAAGGGGCACCTATTATGTAAAATTTACTTTGCAGATTTTTCTACTTTCATTTGGGTTTCAATTGCTTCTAAAAATAGCCCAACCACTTAAATACATTTTTAAAAAAATTTTGACAATATGTTTTTTGGTGTTTGGAAAATGTACCATTTCAAAGATCTCCCGATTCTTGAGTTACAAAGACCCGCTACTTAGAAGCCCCAGTCAACCCCAGCCTGTTACCTAGCAACCCATGCTGAACTCCAGCACATTTGGTCAGTTAGTTTTACCACTATATGCAATGTACAACAGCTGCTGGAAAAGACAAGTGTTTTGTTGTTGAACTACCATCCAGAAACCCACTTGCTGCATTTGTGTTGGTTGTGCAGTAGGCTCCACTTCTGCTTTTCAAAGATGTAAAGTGGTACAGTTTCTCATCTATTTTAAGCAATTTTCAAGAGCAAGTGTAATCGTTGAGTCAAGTGGACGTATTTGGATTTAAAGTGACAAATTCTAAAAACAACATATTCTGAAAGGAGGTCAGAACAGGCGCCAGTGAACAGACTGAAATCTCATTCTCTAAAATTATTTTGTGCAAGAAAAGTAATGAACATGTTTAGTATAGCACATAGTTCTATCCTAACCTGTTCAAGGAAGCATAATAGGTCGCCTTTAAAATGATGTATAGATTTTAATGTTCACCTACATTTCCTTCTTGCAGATGAAACACCTGCCAACAACTCTCAACTTGGTAAGAACATTTTATCGGCTCTGACAATTATTTTTAAATTTAAATAAATTATAAATTACATAGTATAGACACGTCATCAAATGATTTGTTTCTTTTTTTTCTTAAATTTTCCATCCACCAGCAATTGGCAGCTCCTCCCAGCCATTAAACGCTTTGACCATCTCTCTGATCTCGGGTGTGGCCATACTGGGCGGAGTCAGTGTTGGTTTCCTGGTTCTATCGCTCCACCTCCTGCAAAAGTCCCGCCTCCCGACAGCTGCATCCTCAGGTGTTTGGAATCCCAGCTTTAATTGAGTTTGACTGCATTTTTTTGTTAGTTTTTCTAGTCTCTTCAGAGCATCTGATTGCTTACTTTGATACACTCATACCTACGTTTTATATACATATCCCATGTTTTAGGTATTTATTGACTTCAATACCTCATTTTTTTTGGGTTCGTCAGTAGTTGACGACAATCTTAAGTGTTAGGAAAGTAGAAAGGAACAACTTGGGTAGTTGTCGCAAATATTTTTTAATTATTTTAACTTTCCGGTCATTCAGTGACAAAATTGTTGCATTTTAGAACGATAATATGAATATTATGCTGGATACTGTATAAGCCAATGAATGACTATAAAATGGATTCACACTTGATCATCTTCACATTTTGTCATGTTACAGCTACAAACATCGATGTATTTTGTTAGTATTTAATTTGTTATAATATGCAACACTTGTCAGTTTTATAACTACATTTTGCAAGTAATTGCATTGTATTTTGTATAATCCCGATAACATATATTCAGGTTTATGGTTATAACTTGACAAAATATGAAAACGTTTGAGAGATATGAACACTTTGTTTGCCATATACCATAATCCAGTCAGTTTGTAACATTTTTTGAAGTATCAAGGTTAAAAGTGTATGTGTAAAACAAAGAATGTGTACAATTTTTGTTGTGCTTCAAAAATAAAAGTTTTATTCAACCTTTTGTATATGCTGGGAGGCATGTCATAAATGAAACAAGTTTTACTTTTTGTACTAAAGAGTTGCTTTTAGACAACCACAGAAATCTTTATATCATGGAAATTAATTCACGAGCTACGTATTTGGAGCTCATATGCAGTCAGTAGAATTTTCTCAGAAAATTGAATCTTTTGCTGTCAAAAACGCTAAATTTAACGATCTGTGTAAAGGGCACGTATCATTTTTACAGTTCTTCTCAAGTGTTCAGAACTCATAGATAAGTTCAGTTTTATTTTGCTGTCTGACATCTAGAAAAATCATGTATAAACTGTTATTACAAGGTTACAAAAACATGCTGACCGGCGAAGAAGCTACATCTGGAATGCAGAACTTGGACCTCAATGCGTATCACAGCTTCCACCCAGAAAAATACTAGTCAGTCTCCAGCTTGAATTTGAGGACATAAAAGTGAGGATTTATTTAATGATTTATGCGGTGAAGAACATGAGCTCAAAAGAAGCCGT
The DNA here is from genome assembly GCA_903067075.1 of Micropoecilia bifurca. NCBI lineage: Eukaryota > Metazoa > Chordata > Actinopteri > Cyprinodontiformes > Poeciliidae > Micropoecilia > Micropoecilia bifurca. The sequence goes on from CAEGAF010013669.1 coordinate 21,132, forward strand.
TGCTTGAAGGCCCAACAAACCAGCAGCCTGATCAGAGATTGAAAAGCAGGGATGTAAAGTCTGCACGGTGATGAATGATTGCTCGGGATTAAAACTGTCACGTTGACAAGTGCTCAAACGGCAGCAGGACATTGGGAGGCGCATGATGGAGTTTGCGACGACAGGTTTAATAACAGGAAACTTAAAGGAAAAATCAACACGGGAGCCAGAGCTAGAGCAAGAGTAGAATCCAGCAAAACTGAAAAGTCCCCAAAAACAGGAGTGTAATTACTAATGACTGGAGTCACTCAACGTCTGACTCCAGTCAGTTAAAGTCTGGCTCGGTTCTGGCCAATGTGTGCCTCTCCGTTGAAGTCTGCTCCTCACTGATGTGGCTGTGATGAATATGGAAAATGGAAAGACCTTTTGTGATTTACTTCTATTTTTAGCCGTTTTCTGGCTCTCAAACATGATGATGGTCTTTCAAGATTGCGGTTGTTTCAACTCGTGCGTTTCTCTGGGCGATTAACTGCTCGCGAAGATTAGGAATCACACACACTCTTTATCTAACAGGCGATTTACAATGTGATTTATTAAAAGACGAAGCGGGTGTAATAATGCAATTATTAAATGTTGCAGCGGGAGATTCATTATTTGCTGCAGATAACGCTCCAGGAAAGTTTAGAGAGGAAACATATTCCTTAGCTTAAAAGATAACGTAAAGTTTACTCTTAAAAGGTAATTCTTCTTATATTTACATTTTTACTGTTTTAGGGTTTCGCAACTTCCTCAGATGACTGAAAAAATGCGACCTCAGAACATGATGCTGCCACTACCATGGTGGGTAATGTGTTCCTTCATTGATGCGTTTTGTTGTCTGAGACAAACATATTTTGTTTTCATCGGACTACTACAACTTCTCTCAATAGACTCCTTTCAGTTTATCCTGTCACTGTTTCCCTGGAGAGGAAATAATGAGAAAGTTGATTATTTTTTTACATTCTGAGCACACTATAATCTTGCCATCAGTGACAGCAATTTAAAGCACGAAACATTCCTAGCTTGATTAATTAAACATCCTTATTATACAACAATTTGATTACGTGTGAGCAGCCCTGAGTGCCCTGACTTTTCCACTGATGGTGAATAAGAGTTTAATTCAGAACTTGTTACACATTTTGATGACAGCCTATCATAAATTCCCATTTTTGACAGGAAAGGTTCAAGAAACAAAAGGATGACAGAAATTACACACAAGCTGTGATGCTGTAAGAAAAGGCTATGAACAGTTTCAGTGTTTTCGGTCACTTTTAACCCAGACTACATGATTGTAGCATCACAATCCTTCTGGTATATCGGTTTTTGACAAACTCTCACAATGATGCAACATGACCAATCATAATTAAGGCTTGCAGATGGTATTTTGGAATAAAAACAGATCAAACGCTACCAAAGAAGAGCTTTCCCCTTCCTGTTTTTGTGTTAGATAAAGTCTCTGGTAATCCTCCAAAGATCTACTGTCACAGGAAGATCAAAGTTGGTGAGTGAAAACATAAAAAATTTCAGTCTTTTATGTTTCATGCTGACCTCAGAAATGTTTTTAAGAGGACAGAAG
>CAEGAF010013674.1:0-14382 GCA_903067075.1 Micropoecilia bifurca
TATGTATATATATATATATATATATATATATATATATGTATATATATATATATATATATATATATATATATATAATTTCATATATATGAAAATAACATTTGCAACAAGTTAAAAGTGACCTGTCATGCTTCCTTAAACAGGTTAGGATAGATCTATAATTATATATTTTTTTGCACAAAGTCATTCTTAGATGATGAAATTTTAGTCTAATTTATGGCCTCTGTGACTTTAAATCAAAATAACCTGCTGCGGGCCACGACCCCAACTCAACCTTTGCACTTGCACGTTAAAATGGCTGCAACCAGATGCACAATTATACAACCATACATCTTTGAAAAGCAGAAGTAGAGCCTCCTGCACAACCAACAATAATGTAGCAGGTGGTTTCTGGATTGTAAACCAACAACCAAACACATATTTTTTTCCAGCAGCCATTGTACAGGGGACACAGCAGTAAAACCAGCTGACCAAACGTGATGGAGTAACACCTGGGTTGCTAGGTAACAGAGCAGTGCCTGCTGGAGGTTTTTTGAACGGCTTGTTTTCCAGACTCCAAAAAAACATTAATTTATAACGACTTGGTGATTTAATCGCTTTAACTGTTTTTAGAAACAGTTGGAAGAACAAAACCATGCAAAAAGGGAATTTTGCACAATATGTCCCCTATAATTATTTTTTGTCATTTCAAAATCCTTCAACAAATCACATTCAACAGGCACTGCTCCGTTACCTAGCAACCTGAGCTGAGCTCCAGCTCATTTGGTCAGCTGGTTTTACCGCTGTTGTTTTTCAGTCATATCCTCCAGTCTCAAATTTAAATTAACATTGAAAAGTTTTCAATGCAATACTTTGAAACAGTAAAACCCAAAATATTTAAGAAAAGGCTGGAAAAGACAAAGTGTTTTGTTGTTGACTTACCATCCAGAAACCACTTGCTGCATTTTTGTTGGTTGCATAGGAGGCTCCACTTCTGCTTTTCAAAGATGTACAGTTGCAGAATTGAGAAACAGTTTGCAACCATTTTCACATGTAAGTGTAAACGTCGAGTTGGGGGGGCGCGGCCAGCAGCAGCTTATTTATATTTCAGGTGACAAGACGCCGTTAATTAGACTAAAATTTCCTTATCTAAGACTGATTGGATCTTTCCTAACCTCTTCCAGGAAACAAAATGGGTCAGATTTATTTACCGTAGCTCGTCTTCAGGTCGTCCTGAATGTCTGCGTTGAAGTTTCCGCACAGGCCGCAGGTCCGACCCACGAACTCCGGGCTGAGCTTGATGTAGACGGATCCGCTGCGCCCCTCCCAGGCCAGCGTGAAGCCCTGCAGCTGCGTCACCAGCACATACTGCGAAATCCGCTCCAGGTGCAGATCATGGATGTGATGAGGAAGCTGCAGACTAAACAGAGAGGTTTTCATACATGAAGATGTGAAGTGAAGCACATGGACAGCAAGCACTGGTAGGTCTCTAACCTTTGACCTTTGAAGGTAACGCTGGTGGCGTGGAGTCGTATCTCGCCGTCCCACGGCAGGAAGAGGCTAACGGACCGTTGACAGGCGTAGGGAGCCGAGTCGCAGTTTGGGTCATTGTGGACCTGCAAATGTCCAGATCCAGGAACGTAAACGTCTCATCAAATAGAAACTCCTGCAAGCAGCATTATTTAAAAGACTAAACACCATCCCAGTGCTCCATTAAACAGTAGCAGTAAGCTGTGTTGTGCACAAAGCCATTGAAATGTTCGGTTTAAAATCAAACTTAATTTTCTGTTTTTTACATGACCATCTTCAACTAAGCACAGGATCCCCTGACAACACTAGATATAGAATAGAATAGAATTCAACTTTATTGTCATTGCACTGTCACAAGTACAAGCAACGAAATGTAGTTTGCATCTATCCAGAAGTGCTATACAGGGTATAAATATGTATTTACAGGTGTACAAAGGTTGTTATAAAAATAAAATGTTCAGTATAAAAATAATATAATATAAATAAAAAAATATGGGAGCTATGTACACATATACAGATTATACAGAAATGTTAGGAATGAATTGTATGTGTATTAGAAGATTTACAATACAAGATAGATAATGGCAAGATTTTCAGATTATATGCAGATTATGTATGAGTGTGAGGACAGTCTGTATGTTATTGATGCGGGGGTTCAGTTCAGGAGCCTGACAGCTGCGGGAAAGAAGCTGTTCTGATGCCTGGTGGTTCTGGTCCGTAGACTAAATCTAACTAAATATTTAGTTACCAAGCTAAACATTTAGTTTACAAGCTAAATATTTAATTTCAAACTAAAGATTTAGCTCAAACCTAAATATTTAGTTAGAAAGCTAAACATTTAGTTTACAAGCTAAATATTTAATTTCAAACTAAAGATTTAGCTCAAGCCTAAATATTTAGTTTACAGCAAAATATAACTTGTAGAGACTAAAACAAATTTGAAGGGTTTTCAAAAATGCACCATTTTAAGATGAAACCTGATTTTTAAGCAGTTTGTAATTTTATATTTGTAATTTTTCATGCTTTTCACTGAAAAGAATTGGTTTGTTTACCTGGAAGAAAATAGAATCTGAATTTTGCCATCATGTTCATGGTTGTGATAAAATTGTGATTAAAAAAAAATCAATCAGTAATCAAAATGCGTGTTTTGGTTTCCCAGGCAGAGATAAAGTATATCCTGCCTTTTCATGGAAACATAGCCCTCGTCTGTTCCAGGTACTTTCAAGGCATTGTGGGAAATTGCAGTATTTAAAGGTAATTGACTCTAATTATCCTTTGAATTAACTTAAGAACAAACTTTCCTCAGGCTGGGATTGATACTAAGAGGGTAATGAACCAGATAGAGAACCTTCTGAGCTTCTCAAAGCCGTGAGGATTTGTTTGGCGTGAACCAACCTGGACAACAACGCTGGCCTGGGCGGTTTCCTCGCAGTCCCGCAGCAGCGTGTAGGTGCATCGGCCAGGGAAGTGGAAGTAGAGACCGTCAAACGTCTCAAAGTTGTACTGACCCCACGTCCTGCAGGTCATCTCCCTCTCAAAGCCCAGATTTGGGACTGTGCAAGAAGCAACGAGAAAATAATGGAAATATCTGTTGAAATTATTACAATCGTTAAAACACGATGCATGAGTTTAAGGGTTTTCCATCCATCCATCCATCCATCCATTTTCTTGCACCCTTGTCCCTTAGTTGGGTCGGGAGTTGCTGGTGCCTTTTAAGGGTTTTCTAGACTGAAAAATGGGAAGAGATTAACCCAGAGGTTCCCAAACTGTGGGGCGCGCCCCCTAAAGGGGGCGCCGTGCCATTGCAAAAAACCTGAACGCTGTATGCGCTGGGTTTTTACCTTAGAATGACCAATTCTCTGTTATCCCTATGTCAATTTGATACAGTAGGGGCTTCTGCACTTCCCATGTCTGTGTCCTCTGTCACTTTTATTAGCAGTTAAAACTGTTTAATCTGTTGTTGACATGTGGTAACCGGTTTTTCCGAGCCCCCTTTAAACGCAACATGAGCGCTATGACACTCGCATTGTGTTTACACCTGTGTGGCAGTGAAGGAGACCTGATGCTGCTGCTGTAAAGAGCTACAGGTGTTAGAATAATGGCAGCAAACCAGCAAAACACAAAGAACTTTTCACAGTTTTTCCCCCAAACTAACCGACTGAGTTGAGTGAAGCTGCTGGATGCAGGTAAAGTAGCTTAAAGATGATTAGCTAATATCAATACAGGACCTTAAGCTGAACAACTAGCCTGCAGGCTACAGATGTTGTTGCCTATGTTCAGCTATGTTAATTTTGTTCCCAAAAAGTCGCCCCCCCCTCCCCAGGGACAGGGGGGGCCAGAAAATGTTTGGAAACCACTGGATTAACCAAAGTACTTTAGTGATGGCTGCTGAACACAAATAGGTCAATAATTCGTCATTCCTGTTTGCTGACAAACCTTAAAAAATTATTTACTTAAAGTAAACTCTAATATTGTGCTAAAAATGACTTGTAAGTTAGTTTTGTGTAATTTCTAGTGTATTTAGATATTTGCACTAGAAACTAGACTAAAAATATTTGGTAAGATTCAGTTTTTGTTAGGACAGACTGGATGCTTAAGCTTAGCATTAGCATCAATTATAGAAAATTTTTGTGCTTTTTATTGGCCAATTGGAACCTCATATATTGTGCAATTTTAATGTGAAAAATTTTATTCCATAGAAATAAGTAGATTTGATATCCATTATAATGGTTCTTTAAGGATAAGCAAACTGAACTGGTTAAAAATATTGTGGCTTATGCATCAATGCTAAGTTTGTAAATAATTTTGTGCAACTAATTCTTGTTTGCGTTAATTATTGCATTTTTTTATTGTAAACATATCTACTTTCTATTTGATGTTAAAAACAAAACAAAAGTAAATCTTTTCTTTAAACGTCAATATTACCACATTATTTTTGAAGACAAAGACCCAAAAGTAGAGCAGTGAGAAAAATCACTTTTGCAGATGACATTTTGATGATGTCACAAAACTGATCTCTCTATGAACAGCTTTAATTTCAAGCCAGCCTGGTTCTTACGCTATGAAAAGTCAGAATATGCTAAATGCATGAGTTTAAACTGAGGGATTTATGAAAGTATTTGCTATGAAACGGAGAAAAGAGAAAGCAAACTGATGTGAATTTGGAGACGTTTTGTGCGGTTACCTGTCTGACATCTGTGTCCAGTGGCCTGAAACAAGCTGCAGTCACATGACTCTGTCAAATAGCACTGTCCTCCATTAAGGCAGGGATATTCACACGGCTCCCCTGAGAGAAACCAGTAAAACCAGCAATTACCAGGCAGCCAGTTGGAACAGAAACATTTAAAGAGAATTATTTCTCCCTTTGTTTTATTTCAACATTCTAGATTCAGCAATATGTGTGCTGTGGCAGTAACAGATTACCTATTTTAATAATTTGACCACCAACGTTGGTCCCCTCAACGTGCATTGACACCATCCGCTAGGTGGGCTTTAGGTTTCTCTGGCCAGTCAAGCACATCATGCACAAAAGCACATGTATGGTGAAAAGGATGGTGGAGATCACTCAGATCTTTCATGCAGATAAATTGTTCACTGACACCAGGGAGTCTTTAAATAATAAAAAGTCTTCACAAAGATAAAATATTAAATAGAGCTTCATGGCAAACCATAAAACTGACCACAGCTTGATTACATTAATGACAAAAAACATCTTTATTCAGAAAACTGAGAACATTTTTTAAAGGAGAATAAGAGAAAAGTCAAACAAAATGAAGAGAACTGAAGGAATTGCATTTCTCTTGCATTCTACCTGATCACCAGCAGGGGGCAGGGACATTTGTCGTTAAAAGGGATGATATCCATTTCTGCCATTCGCCATTTTGAGGCAAAATGGAGTCATGACGGTCCTTTAAAATTCGCTAAACATCAATTCAAACCAATCAGAGAGACTTTTCACACGCTCTTTGGCAACCAAAAAATTTAAGTAACTCTATATTTATACTCGGCTGTAAAAAAGTACATAAATAGTAAATAGTAGGAGGTTGCTGGGAGTCGCTTTGGTTTGAAAACCTAAATATGAAAAACGCATGATGTACCTTTATGAGTCAATCTGAATTTTCCACAAACTACTTACGACTTTTCTACATATTTTTTAAAGTGTCTTTAAGTCCTGACAGTACGAGACAGATAATCTATGAAAAAAAAATCAAGCTCCTCTGCCTTCACCCAGTTTTTCCAGTCCTAACTAGAAACAACCAATCAGAGAAAGGAGGAGGGTCTTAGTGCTGTTAATCACCCTACATGTGGTGCTGCTCCTTCTACTCCACCTTCCTCTCTGGTAGCAGAGCCTGTCATGAATGCTAAGGCTAGTTAGCATGGCCACCGATGACGGCAAATAAGCGGTTTTTCTATAATGATGACTTGTTTCTCTGCCATTAGCTCATTTAGCATCGCCTACACCAGATTGATCAACAGTGGTAAGACCCTTCTCCTGGTTCTGACTGTTTGTTTTTGGCTCCCTGCCTTCTGCATTTCTTCAGAAGGCAGGGAGAAGGTGGAGGATATTGATTTTTGTCACAGATTATTTGTCTCATTATTTGTCTCTATGTTAGATGGTTGTAACAAATATTTAATAAACATATTTGGCATCAAATACACCTGATAAGCGATAAAATGTCTGAAGAAAACCAGTGAAACTGGTTCAGTTCAGGTACTTTGGAAAACTTTCATTCGTTCTTTCTTTTAAACCTTACCTGGTATTCTACGTTTTGAAAACTTTAGGGTCTCCTTTGCCTGCCTGGTGAGCAGCGAGACATTAACCAGCTGATCATCTGGTGAAAAGGCAGCCAGGTTTCCTGCAGTCGTTGAACCAGTTGCCAGTTGGTTTAGCAGTAAAGACCCATTCAGTGAGTGGTCTGAGTTTACCAGGGTTTGATTATTTGACATCCGGTTGTGAGATGTGTCTGCTAAAGCCACTGAATTTGTCACTGATTGATCAGCTGGAGCTGAAGTAGCTGGAGATTGGCTAGAAAATGTTGTTGTGAGATCGGACTGGCTTGTTGGTCGTGATGAAGTAGCTGAGGGGCTTGGTGACGTTTGGCTGGATGACAGTTGGGCTGATTTCGTTGTTCTGCCATCTGGATATGAGAGCCTGGGAGGTGATTTACTGACTGCTGATTGGCTAACGGGGTCTGTACTTTTCAGTGATTGTCCAGATTTTGCTGTGATTTTCGGGGAATTGTTTGACCCCGTCTTTTTAGATGATGATTTTCTGGACGGTGCTTTAGCAGGTATTTGTTTTTCAGGCGACCTTCTGGCTGATGCTGTACTCTCTACTTGTTGGATGGGGTGTTTTGTCTTTCTGGTAGGATGAACTGGTGCAGTAGCATTGTGTTGCAATTGGGACTGTTTAGGATCTGGTGGTTTGGTTGGTGCTATACTTTTAGATTGTTTGGACATTACCGATGTGGTTGAAGACTTAGTGGTTTGTATTGGTTTATGTAGGGACTGGTTTTCTGATGAGGCAATGCTTGGCATTTGTCCAGTAGGTCTTATTCCCTTGTTGACAGATGTAGTGTTGGTTGACAACTGATTTGCTGGTTCTCTGGAACTCACTGATTTGTTGTTTTGGGTTGTTGTGATGGGAGATTGACTGACTGATGTTTTGGTGGCTGGTGGTTGGGTGGGTGGTCCACCTTTGTTGTGAGGTGTTATTATGGTGGGCAATTGGTTTGTTTGGCTAATTGATGCAACAGTGGTTGTTGTTAGCTTGGATATCACTTTGGTGGCTGACAGTGGACTAGATGGTTCTATAGTTGATTGACTGGTAGATGTTGTGGTCAATGGGTTTTGGGTAAATGGCCCAACGTTGACATCTGATTCGCTGGTTTTCACAGTTTTAGCTGTGCGGCTTGTTGATTTATTGGTTTCTGTTGCTGTGCTTGATGATTGACTGGTCAGCCCCATGCTTACTGTTGACTGGCTGGTTGTTTGAGATTGGATACGTGAAACTAGATCTGCTTGAGTTTCGTCTGACTGAGTTGTCTCTGTTGCTTGGCTAGTTGATGTTACTGTTGACTGTTGTTTGGACTTTGTTACTGGGCTGACTTCTGAATGGCTAGATGCTTCTGTAGATGATTGACTGATAGATGTTGTGGCTGTTGGGTTTTGGGCTAAAGGCACAACGTTGATCTGTGTTTGGCTGATTTTCACAGTCTTGGTTGAGGCGTCAACTGACTTACTAGTTTCTGTTGCTCTGCCTGATGATTGACTGGTCAGTCCAGTACTTATTGTTGACTGGCTGGTTGTTTGAGATTGGAAACGTGAAGCTAGACCGGTTTGGGTTTCGTCTGACTGAGTTGTCTCTGTCGCTTGGTTGGTTGTTCTTGCTGTTGACTGTTTGAACGGCGGTACTGGGCTGATTCGAGTTGTTGTTGATGACAGACCAGCTGAAACTGTGCTGCTTGATGAGTGATTGATATTCTCTGTGGTGAGTTTCAATTGACTGGCTTGTCCAATGTCCTTTGACTGGCTGGTCACTGGGTTGGTTTGGGACTGGACTGGGTCAGTTGTTTGGCCTGTTGACGCTGTTGTCAACCTTTGCTGAGTGTGTGGCACTGGACTCATGTCTGACTGGTTGTACTGTGTAATCACAGCAGTAGGCAGACCAGATCTGGAATGGAATTGGTTTGATGGTTCGTTCTCAGACAAAGATGGTTTGGTTGTTGTAGAGATTTTTACTGATTGACTAGTAGTTGGTGGTTGATTGGTTGACAGATTGGTTTGGGATTGGTTTAGTTCTGCAGTCTTAGTTGGTAACCAATTAGTTGAGGTAGTGCTGACTGGTAATTGACCCCTGGTTGGGAGTCTAGTCTCGGTTACTGACTGAGGAGTTGGATGGGGGTTATTTTCTGCATCGCTCTCCACATCTTGGCTGCCAGTTGTTGAGCTTGAGGATGATTGACTCATCGGTGGTACAGATGATTGGTCAACGCTTCGGCTCCACAAGTTGTTTTGTGTCCTCTCTATCCTGGCAGATGTCATGTTGGAAGCAACAGTCCCACTAACCAGTGATCGCCTGGAGGCTGAAGTGTTTGTTTCTAAAGCAGAAGTGGCTGAATGGAGGTTCTAGAAGGAGAGAAACTGAATCATTAAGTGTTTCAAGCAACTTTCAATTCAACTATTTTTTTCTTTTATCTCTTAAAAAGTTGAACTGTGTGGACAGTATTGGCTAAAACACACATTAAAATTGAGGCCCACAGAATAATTCACACTAGGCCTGTTGCAATAAGAATAAGAAATTGAAACAAGCTCAGTAATTTCTGTTTGTCTGATTTTTTACTTCTCTTTTTTCTCTTTCTACCAGAAACTGGATGATAAAAGTCTTGAGTCTAGTGTTTTGGTCTCAACCAGACCTTTCTTTTAAGGACAATTTTGTGTACAGATACCTCTTAATTAATTTTATTTGGTTTTTCTGTTACTTTGTTTATTTATTTTGTACATTTTAAATGTCTTCCAGTTTCAATGTTAAATGTTCATTTTAATTTAAAGTTTATTGATCTTTGAGAATGTCATTATTATTACTTGAAAATGGCCTGAAAACAACAATATTATTTTTTATTAAAATAATTTGTGGGACAATTTATTGTCCGTCAAAATTTGTTATAATGACATTTACAATATAGTATCACAGTACAGAAAAATATATGTGCAGTGTTATTTAACTGTAACTTTAGATAGTATTTACAGTTAATTGGACTCAAGTTAACAATTAATCAATTACCAGGTTAGTTGACAATCTTTTCTTTAATGGATTAATCTGATAAATTGTTTCCGCCTTGTGATTAAAATAGCTTTTCTACTTTTTTACAGATGTGCATTTGGGGAAATGTTCCTGTTTGAATTATGTTAAAGAATAAAAGCGACACAAAAGGAGGTCTGGGAAAAAAAGGATTAAAAGAAGGAGAAGCCTTTGTTGATGATTCTCTTTCTCATCCAGGTCATCTGAGCCTCGCTCTCCATTTTGGCGCATAATCAGGTGTGTGATCATCTGAAATGTCTAATCATGAGATGTTTCCCGTTGTGGAGAATCGTTCTTTCAGAATTGCCAGGGATACAGAAGCAATAATTTGTCAAAAGTTGGAATTTAAATCATCATCAGATTTGTTTTGGAAAGATTTTCAGCTTTCGTTGATCCCCTTGTTCCAACAGTTTGAGCCTCAGTCGATACCTGAGCCCTAAAACGAGGCTTTCATCTCGATGAGCGCGAACAAAGCAGATGGCAGGGAACCGCGGTGGGAGCGTGACCACGAATTATTAATCACTGATCAGCAACAGAGATCCGTAAACAGACCACACACAGTTCGGCTCAGAGATCCAGACGAGCTTTCGACCTCTGACCCGCTGCTGCTAATTGCATTGTTGATGAAGAAGCTCCCATGGCTTGGACCGGATTCTCACGCCTCCTGGTACCGAAGGGAGGCCCAACAAAAGGGAGACCAGATAGAGGCTCGGATGGAGGAAGACAGAGCAGCTACTGAATATTCCTGCTGGGACACATTGACATGTCTACCGCTGAGGAGCAAATGTCACCGCACTGCAAAAAACACCAAATCCAACACAGTATTTTTGGTCTACTTACAATGCAAATATCTTAAATAAGATAAAACTAACTTACAAGTAACTTTCCTTCAAGAAATATGAGCTTGTTTTAAGTAAATGATTTCTTAATATTGATAAAAACTTTCTAGACACCTCCATGTTTCCTTCTATTTATTTCCCTGATAGGTATTAGTGTAAAATTAATTTAAATATTAAAGGAGAGCGCATTTTAAAGCTGCTTCTACCTTTTACAAGTTTAATGTAAGAAAAAAAAAATTCTGGTATACTGAAAAAAAATAAATGTAATAAAATATACTGTATATGATTTATATATCTAAACTTTCAAGGAACTTTTAAAGAAAAAATAGGAGCTTTTTAAGGTAAGCAATTCCTTGATATTGCTTACCTTTGCTGGATAGTTTCATTTACAATAAAGCATTTTCCCATGTTACCAGTGAAATAATTTCCCAGTGCTCCCAGTAATAACTACTGAAATACAGCACTCATTCAAAATTAGCCAATCAGAGCCAGGAGGAAAGGGTTAACAATGTCAATCATGCTTGTGCATGCGCCTTGCTCTTTGCTAAGCTACAGCTGGTTACCTACAACATAGCCTACCATGAATGCTAAAGCTAATTAGCACATCATAAACAGAAAAACAGCTTACCAGTAACAGTAAGTTGTTTTTCTGCCATTAGCACATTAAGCAGGATACACAAGCATGATAGGCAGCGCTAAGACTCTCCTCCTGCTTCTGATTGGTTGTTTATAACCAACACATTTCTCAGACAGAACGGATAACAGATTGATCTTTTGTTATCTGTCTCATATTTTACTATCGCCATGGTTTTAACAAATATGGAAAAAACATATTTTTGTAACCCTTAACCTCTAAATATTGTGTAATCTTGGGCGAGTATCCATGATTGCATCCTTATGTGTATTTTAGCGCTGAAAAACGTGTCAGATATAAGCGTTTCATATCAGTCGGCATTGATAATTATTGATTGGTTTTTTTGTTTTATTTTTTTTTAAATACTATCAAACTGGTGACGTTAACTTTCCTGTTTTATCCACAGTTTTCACTCAATGTTCTTTTTTTTAAGCAGTTATGAAAAATTGTGGCAAAACATTAAACTGCTGCTGCGCAAGCTAACGCAGCAGGTGGTTGCTAGGTAACCAGAGAGTGATTGAGTTGCTAAGTAACCAGGGAGTGAGAGAGTGAGAGAGTGAGGTGATTCCTCCAACCTTCAGTGAATATATCCTTTCAGATCTATTGTCTATTGATACCAATCATGTGTCTATTGTCACATATATTGTTGATTGATTGATTGTCCAGAACCTGATCTATTTACAAGAGAACATCTGTCATCAAACGTTGCACTGCAAAAACACAAAATGTTAGCAAGGATTTTGTCTAGTTTCTAGAACAAATATCTGAGAACCTTTGAAACAAGACAAAACTAACTTATAAAAGTAACTTTTCAGCAAGTAATGTGAGCTTATTTTAAGTTAATAATTTATTAATATTTATGGAAAAGTATTAGTTCTACTGCAGATTATTTATTTGAAAACATGGGGGAACATTTTTTTAAACTGAAAGTATCCACCAGAGGAATTTGTACTTTTCCCTCAATATTAAGGAATTATTGCCTTGTATTTTGCTTGAATGTTGTTGATGTAAAAAATTTCACTTATAACAAGACATTTTTTCCATTTTGGAAATGGAACCAGCACTTTTTCATCAATATTAAGAAATTATTGACTTTAAAAAGTGCCTATACTTTGCAGAAAAGTTACTAGTAAGTCCATTTTATCTTATTTCAATATATTTGCAGGCGGACATGGACCGTAGGTAGTTGGTAATATTCGGTGTTTTTGCAGTGAAGGAGCGTTTGGCCTCTGAAGATGCGAGCCGGGCTGATTTCTCTGTGATCTGTGACCGTGTGTTCGCCGCTCCAAGCGGCTCCATCAGCATCACTGATCAATGCGGCGGCCTACCTGCCCTCCCTGGGAAGCGGTGTCCCATTTCTGATGCTTTATGCTCCTGCTCCCGCTGCAGGGACAGAGAGAACAACGAGCCGTTTGTTCCTGCTGACCAGGCTTTCACTCACCGATCCCCCCAACCAGACAGTGGAAACCCACCACCAGGAACCATCCCCGCCACGCAGCAAACAGCAAAACACCACTAACACCACAGATACGCTCTAAATATGCCTAATTAACAAGCTGAAAATACACCACATTACATGCATAACAAGTGAGATTGGCACTTAGAAATTATCATACTTTATCATCAATATTAAGGAATTATTTACTTAAAATAAGCTCCTCTATCTTGCTGAAAAGTTACTTGCAAGTTAGTTTTGTCTTATTTAAAGAGTTGTAAGAGATTTGCACCAGAAACTAGACCAAAAATACTTGGTAAGCTTTTAAGTTTTTGCAGTGTGATACCTGAAAATGTTGCCAGTTTTAAACAATTGGTTAAGTTTTGATAAAAAGGAATATAAAATGGTTGTCTGATGTTGTTTAACTGGTTAAATTGCAAGTTTTGTTGACACCATTTTGCGCACAAACACAAAATCTTAAGTGTTTTTTTGGTCTAGTTTCTATTGAAAATTTGTTAGTACACACTTGAAATAAGACAAATTATCTTACAAGTAACTTTTTGGGAGCTTGTTTTGAGTAAATAGTTTCTGAACATTGAAGAAAAATTACCAGTTTAATTGGCAGATTATTTCACTTAGACATTTCCTTATCTTACTAGTGACATAATCTGACAGTGAACTAGAACTTTTTCTTCAATATTAAAGAATTATTTACTTAAAGAAGTTTTTTTTTCTAATTTCAAATGTGTACTTGGATATTTGGACCAAATATTCTTCATTTTAATCACTAAAATAACCAAAAACTGTGTTTTTTAAAACTCAACAACAAACTTATTTCAAGTCTTCTAAGATCTTTGAGCTAGAAACTAGACACCAGTACTTTATAAGATTTTGTATTTTTTGCAGTGTATGACACACAAAAAAGGAAGAATGCACTTTCAAATTCACATTTCTGCTTCCATTTTTTATTACCAACATTTATCAACAAACAGCGGCTCTGGTTTTTCATCCATATTAAATGTTACGTTGCATATTACACTGCAAAAACACAAAATCTTATGTATTTTTTGTCTAGTTTCTCATGCGAAAATCTCAGTTTGCTTGAAATAAAACAAAACTAGCTCACATGAAACTTTTTAGCAAGAAATAGGAGCTCGTTATAAGTGAAACTTAATTAAGTTTTAGTTAACGTTTTTATAGTTAGATATTCATCATCAAGATAAGTTTTATTTTAGTAATAATGTTACTTTTTTTCCTAATGGCTGTCAGTAAATTTGTGGTTTGATGTCACAAAGTAAATAAAAACATAGTCCAAGAATAGATCCCTGTGGTATTCCTGGCTTATGGCAATAAAAACAATTAAAGGTAAAATATTTCAGCTTTCTGGATTTTCTGGATTTCTGTGACCATCAAATCGTTTCAATAAAAAGCACATTAATGCTCAGTTACGTTTATCAAAAATGTCAGCCTCATCTTTATTACATAACTGCATTAGCAACAATTTCCCATTGATAAACAAATATTCAATTTAAGATCTTTTCTGGGCTAAATCAGATATTGAAATGTAGACGTTGGTAGTAACCAGCTACATTTACTCAATTACATTTACTTGAGTAATATTTTGGGAAAATAAGTACTTTTTCCTTTTCAGTATTACTCCTGCTTCAGTAAAATATCTGGGAGTAACTTCAACACATGCAGAAAAAAACATGTTTGCATCAGACGCAAACATAAACATACATTTTATATCAAAGTGTGACTTCCTGTTTTTAATCAATCTTTGTTTTTCCAACGTTTTGCTTCCAAATATAGTTACAGAAAAAAGACCCCAACCAAACATATGTTACCTACAATATTAGTTTTATAAGTTTCATTCTTTAAATGTTATTTACTAATGTTTTTCCCCCCTAAATTTGTCATTCTGTAATGGTGTTAATTATTTGTATGACATAAAATAACAGAATTTATCCATAACGTTGTACTTTTATATCTGATTACATAATTGTAAAATATTGAATGAGATGTTACGATGTGCTCCAGTTGCCTTTATGCAAAATACTTTTTCTCTTGCTTTTTAATTTTACTCAATTTAAAGAAAATAAAAATAATAATAATAAAGTAGTGCTACTTTGGAGCATCATTTTTCCTCTGTTTAAAAGCAATGCTT
>CAEGAF010013695.1:0-22227 GCA_903067075.1 Micropoecilia bifurca
CATGCCACATAGACCAACGACATAGACCAACGACACATAGCAACGACACATCTACACATATGGCTTCTACTTTTTTTGATACAGATGGAACCCCATAGAGACAGACAGGTGACTAAATCTGCCAGACAGAAGGATGCAAATCTGGCTGAAATGATGCGTTCAAACAAACCTCGGAAGACTAAAAGCAGGAGGCAGTAAGCAGTGATAAAAATACCTAAAGCCTCGAAGAAGAGGAGGGAGCTGAAGAGGAAGGCCGACTTTAAATAAATAAATAAATAAATAAATACATAAAAAAGGGAGCAGCACAGACTAGTTCCTCGGACCTGACAGCTGCTGCTTACATCTGACACGCCGCTCCAAACCGGCTCTAACCCCGTTTATATCCCGGGTTTTCCTATGTCGTCCTCCGTCGCTGGTTCCCACAGCGCAGCATGTTCGAGGTAACGTCGCGAGCGGAGCTGTGGTTTGTTTGGAATTAGCCGAACAGTTACAGTTAACTAGCTTGTAGAAAGATGAGGAAAATATGTTGTTTCTGTTGTCAACCTGGATTCTTTCATTCAGCAGAGTAAACAGTAAAGCTTCAAAGTGATAATTAGTGTTATTTATGAAGTCCAGGCTGCAGGCGAACTAATGGGGCCGTTTAGAATGTCGCTAATTTCATCTAAATCCGATGTAAATATAAAACCTGAAGCAATATAGTGACAGAATGAAGCTCGGTCACTTTGTAAATGGTAGCTACATCATGGTTAGTGAGTAATTCGCGTGCCATTGTGGTTTAGGTCGTATAATAAGACAGATATTTATTTTACTTGACTTTTTTCAATATACAAATGCACATTTTCATCACCAAACCCAAACTAAAAAGATGCCATACATTTAGACTTCTAAGACTTAAACTTTGTCAGGGAAGTTAATGATTAGAGGCTAAGGCCATACTAACAGAAACAGTAACTTCTTTTTTTTGGCCCTTTCACACAGCCGGTTTTGGAAGGTTAACAGGTTTGTTCATAATAATTTGAAGGATTTTTTTTAATGGCAAAATATTTTATAAACTAAATTCCCCAGAAAGAATGTTAATGTTTTTTTAAAATAAATGTGATAAATTTTTAGCTAATTTTTTTTTCATAAATGTATTGATGAAATACATCGTCACTTTTTTAAAGATATGGAACTATCTACATGTTAATTCAATAACAAACTCTACCTCAGGACAATTTCCATAAGTAAATCTTGTCTAATTAACTCACCTGGTTATTCATGTAAATGCTGTGTTCTTCTCTATACTTATTTTGTTTGTTGTGTACTTGTCATTGGTTTAAATAAAGCCAAAAAAGATTAAAATGAAAATGTTAGCGTGTCAGTTCTGAGAAATATTGCAACTCAGTTAACTGATATTTATTGTAAATCCTGACAAATGTATAACATTCATGGAAGAAAAATTGCAAAATGCTTAATGGCAATGTCTAAATATGAAATTATGCTTGTGTAAGTTGTTCATGTTTTAATGCAAACCCAGAATTATAAAGTTCTTCAATATTTGAGGTTTTAAAATTCTGTTCCTCTTCATAACTTCCTACACAATCTTGGCTTGCATGAAGTTTTTTTTTATTATGTAAAAACAGCTTTCATGTTATAATATTATTCTCTCATCAAAAACATACCTGGAGTGTATTGTTTGACTTTATGAAAGTCTCAGAAATCCTTTAATCTCCAGCTCTGTAAAACACCAAGGTGGACATAGCTCCGCCTTCAAGGAAGAAGCTCCTCCTTCAAACTGTAGTTTCCAAGCTTCTGCCTCAGACCAGGCTTCCTCCATGACTCCCTATTTAGCTCTGCAGACTAGCCAGCAGCAATTAGCAAATACCTGGTGAAACTGCGCCTCTGTTGAGCTCATTATAAGACTTATTTCTCAGTTCAACGCTGGTAAAAATGTGGTTAAAGGATTAATAGATGAGCCATGTTGTGACTTCCTCAAAAAAGAGGAATTTTTTAAAAGACGCTGGGCCCATTTCAAGGGGTTAAATTATAAAGTCAAATTTCTTTAGTTATATTTGATATGTAGAATTTTTATATAAAACTGCAGTAAACATAGCTGCTTGATTGTGCTATAAAAAGTCAGTATGTGGCTTGAAAACACTTGATACACATGATGCTGCCTCTTTAATGCACTTTGAAATGAAATCCTTGGTTTTGACGCGAATCTCTTGAAAATGTTGCTAACATCTCTATTAGCAATAGCAGTATTACTCCCTTCTGTCCGCCAGGTATTGAGTGAAACAATTTTACTTTTTTTTTCTTTCTGTTCAACAATTGCCTTTTCTGTTTCAATTAGGATCCTGGACTTCAAGATCCATTGTCGCTCGGTCTGAATGAAAACCGTTGTGGGCAGACGGCTCAGCAGCAGCAGCAGCAGGAGAGAGAAGCGGCAGGAAGCCCCAACACATGTGACACGCCAGAGATCCAAGTCATCATCAAAGAGGAGGAGGACAGCTGGACTGTGAGTGAAAACTGTGAGTGGAAATCTAGAAATGTATATATTCTTATTTATGTGGGGTACTACATAAATAATAATATATTTATGTTCTTTAAGATGATGGGTTCGACATCATCTTCCTTTTGATTAGCTAAGCTAAAGTCTACTCTGAACACGCGGTTGCTTACTGGTACTTTTTCTTCTTCTGATGCCCTTTATGAAATTCAGATGAGAGCCTCGGTTCAGAGGAAGGGAAGAACAGAAACCCTCCAGGCGCTGGGTTTTCTTGCCTTATGGCACTCGGGAAGGAGAGTCATTCTCCATCCGGAGTAAAGGCGCATCAGAGTGAACATCCAGACCAGCTGGACAATCAAAGTCCTGAGCCACATGACGGAGAGCAGAGACACACGTTCACGGCCTCCAACCAGAAACTCTGTCGTTCTGATGGGGATGAAGGAGAAAATGTCTGTCGGAGCCAAAACGCCAGAGAGAAGCCATTGTGCCGCCTAGTGCAGGGCGTCTCACCGAGTCCCAAACCCGACGTGAGATCCAGCCTGAGAACATCTGAGGAAGAGGAGGGCAGCACGTCTTCAAATGCGACAGAAGAACGACATCGTCCAGAAAAATCAGCACCATACCAAACTGTATGAAACCTGTGGGCCAGATTTTTAGAATAATTTATTTAACACTGGGCCTCATTCAGTTTATACATTTATTGTTTTAGAATGATAGTTTTATAGCACTGGTTTGAGTTTATAGAAACAATAACATTTAAACAGGATGCGATAAGATCCACCACTGCAGTTATATATTCACAATAATCTCCTTAGAAAACTTGGAGTCACAGAGTGCAAAACAAAATCTTTTTTTTTTTTCTTGTTTTGTCAAACATTCTCGTACTACTTTTTTAGGAATGGATGATATGGCTGAAAAAACATGTCACAATACAAGTGTTTCACATCAGTCGATATCAATAATTATCAATTAGTTTTTTGTTTTAAATATCTGAAATGCTACCAAATGGGTGGTGTGACATCTCCTGTTTTATCCATAGTTTTCTCTCCAAGCTGTTGTTTTTTTAAGTACTTATGAAGCACAGTGACAAAACCTGAAACTGCTGCTGCGCAAGTTACTCAACAGGTTATTGCTAGGTAACCAAAGAGCAAGTGAACTGATGCCATCAATCTAGCTTAGCTGCAGCCTTTCCTCTGCCTACATGTCCCAGAATGCTGTGCTGTTCCAGATCAGAGTTCAGAGAAATGATTGAAAATTCAATCAGGTGCAATATCTATTGATACTGATCACCTGTCTATTGTGATTATATATTATTGATTTATTGTGCAGCTATACCCTTTTTATAGAAAGAATATACCAAAAAGGCTTAGCCAAGCATCACTTTGATTCAGATAATTTTATAAAACGTCTTGCATGTTCTGTACAGCACAAAATGTAAAATATCACAATGTTAGTTTCCCCACTGGTTGTAGATTGAAATCAATCCTCACTGAGTGCAGAAATGTTTTTTATTTTTAAGGTTATTTTTAAGTATCATTATATCAAAGTGTATGAAAGAAGATCTGTAGTTATAGACAATTTTTTTCATATAAAACTCCCAAGTAATTGATAGATCGGGAATTTTATAGTTTTATAAAACATGGCATACAAATATAAAAATAACTTCCTGCAGAAGTCCCATTGATGAACTGCATTAAGTTTTGTAATTGTCTAAAGATGACATTTTGGCTTCACTTCTTGATGCCACGTTTGCTCTGTGCTCAGTATTCCTCTGACCCAAAGATGGCCTCTGCAGGCCTGAGCGACCGAACGCTCCACTTCACAGTCAGGCTTCAGACCGGACCAAAGGAGGACCAGCAGGAGCCGGCGGAAGAAATCGGAGGTTTAATCAACTCGGACGGAGAAGAGGTGACATGGGATGGAAGTAAGTTGAGTTGCAAGCTCGCTACACACGTAGCATCCAGTTTGCTGCGGATGTGAATTTTCTGAAACATTTTGAAAGTAGCAGATCTGTTGGTACCAAACGAGGAAAACGCCCCCAATGTTCTCCCAATGTTCTGTGGACCGACATCTGGGGCCGTCACAGAGCTGGATTTGTACTGGGATCAGGTTACACACAAATGGACTCTGTGTGTCATCGTTAGCAGTCGTCAGGCGACTTCTGAACGCAGTTGGTTGTACGCGGAGAAAAGGGCTGAATACTTTTGCACGCCACACTTCAGTTTTTTATTTTGTAGAAAATGTTTTGAGTCGTAGAATTTTCTTTCTGTATACAACCTTATGTGGGTATATTTATCGGAATTCAATATGAATTTCAAAAGATAAAAGATCAGTCAATCTTTTATCTTCAGTTCCTCCCTTCATAGAAAATGTTGATGCAGTTGATATACTATTCTGCAGTATATGCAGAAACGTATAATAGTTTCAGTTAAGTACGACAGGGAAGTGATGGGCTTCCCTGTCGCCACAATAACCACTATAAACAATTGTAGTTATTTTCTATTATGGAATTAGTTAGTTTCACTTTAGTTTTAAGTTTCTTCTAAAAGATGCAACATTTAACACCAATTAGTTTCACCAACTGACTTCCATGTTGACATGTAACAGACTTGTCAGCATCACTTCCTGCTAAACAGGAAGTCTGTTTACCAAAGCGATCCTTCTTATTCCAACACAAAAGGCCAGGACCCTGGTTAATCTCGCAAATACTTTAGTTTTCCTCTAAATCCATTGTATGTCTCTTCTTTATCCATCTTTGCAGGAGATGTTTCTGACCAAGAGTATGATTGCACAGAGGTTTCTCAGTCTGAGAAGGTAACTTTTTAACACCAGGGCTGCATAGACAGACAGACAGACAGACAGACAGACAGAATGTGAAGTTAGTAAAAAAAATAATTTCACCAACTGTTCTGGCTTTTCTTGAAACTACACGACCTAAATTAAGAAACATCCAGTCTGATTTAAAGAGGCGGTTTTATGTATTTTCCAGTCATATAGGATCATTTTATTGCACAATCAAGCAACAATATTACTACCTTCGGTTGCTATAAAAATGCTATATATCAAATATCACTTAAAATACATTTGGGTACCTAATTTATTGACTTGAAATTGGGCCTCTTTCTCTTTAAGAAACCCCTGCTCTTTCTGAAACTCCGCCTTCAGGAAGTCATCACAACATAGCTACTCAATTAACCCTTTAATAATGTTTTTACCAGTGTTAAGTATAATGTTAATGCAGCTCCACCAGCTAATTTCTGCTGACTAGTTTGAAGAAACAAAGCAAAACTCCAGGTATGTTTTTGATGAGGGAATAAAATTATAACACGATGTAGAACTCAAAAAAAGACTGACATATTTTTACACAATGCTTCTCCTATAATGTCAGAGAGGAAGGAAAAGTTTTTCTTTTAGCTGAGGATGTAGATATTTGGTTTCAACTGCCACTTGTCTTCCACCATCATAATTTAATACCATGTTCCTAAACATATAAAAGACACTTTTGTGCTCTGATAACAAACTGTGATGTTTTGTTTGATTTTTTTTTAATGATTGTGCCAAACAGGAAGTCATCCTGGTGGATTCTCTAAACTCCAGGGACTGCGGCAGCCCGACTCTCTTCATGGAAGTTGTTGGAGACGAGGAAGAAAACGAGGAAGAGGAAGAGGGAAGCGTGAAGACGACAAAGATTTCTGCTTCACATCCTGGTAAACACACATGAAAATGCATAAATGTGCCGAAAAAATCTTGATTTGGCTTTGAGGTTGTTCTCTTCTTAATTTTTTAGCAAGACCGCGACGGAGACGAGCGAAAAAGGTCAGAGGGCGACCTTTGGCAAACCCAGACAAAGCAGAGCGTGTTCCTTTAAACTCTGGTAGGTGATTGGAAACAGGAAAATGGGACAAGTGCAAATGGATGTTAAGATACTGTTATATTTAAATTGACATGCAGAGTAAAAGTGGGTGATTTTTGTCTGTCTTTGTTACAGCGAGGAGGAGAGTCCGAAGACGGGTTTCTCAATCTCCACTGCTGTGTGAGGGACACTCAGAGACACGTGGAGGAGGTGAATCTTTATGACAGTTCCCATCACAAACATACGCATCAAGGGCATGCATTTCAGAATACTTTTGGACTTTTAAAGATGGCTCGGAACTGTTTTTTTTATTTTTAGTCATAATTTTTAAACACATATCTTTAAATATCTTAATTTCTAGGTTTGAATCCAGATTTTCTCTAATTCACACACGGTTCAAGCTAAATTAAATATTTACATACTGATATTTGGTGTTCCTTAATTAGAGAGAGAACATTGATTTAGAAGAAAAAGACAACATCTTAAAAAGGAAACCTGTTTAAAAACATGAGAATTACATTCATTTCCATTTTAAGTGTACATAAACCTCTCCCTGACACTTTGTGGGCAAGTCTAATTCAAAATATCATTATTGCATGTGTTGTTTTGTTATAGTCCCTCTATTTTATCTTACAGTATCAAGACGTAGCCAAAGAAGGAGAAACATTTGTACCTATGCTGAACCAGAAGAAATAAACTCCGACACTCCCCTCTGTGTCACCGGTGAGGCCAAACTTTTCATCTTGATTTATTGCAGAGTACATGAAAACAAAATAAATAGTTGTGATGTAAACGCATATTTCACTTTTTTTGTGTGTAGTTCCTTGTAATGTGTTTTTTTTTAAACCAGTTAAATATTAATCAGAGGAGTTCCAGGTGTCTGATTCATCAACCAGTCATCTTTTATCCATTAATCTGCAGAGGAATTAAAACCCTTCCCAGTTTTTGCTTCACTTATTTTTTTCTCATAAACAGAAGTTATAAAACGGTTTATGCTAGTATTGATCATGATTTCTTTACAGCAGGATCTTTTTTTCTTGTTACAGCAAACCAACCCTTACAGAAAAAAGATGCCAAACACTCTGCTGAAGGAGAAAGTGAAAATGTTTCTACTGGTAAGAGAAGTAAATATATTGATGCTGGCAAAGTGTGTACATTTACTATACGGTTGTCCAGTTTCTATTTTTTTAATAATTTATTTTATCTTTTATCGTCCAGTAATGGCAGATGCTGTGACTATAAAATGCCAAATAATCATTAAGTACCTTTTTAAAACAATAATGGCTTGGGTAGGTGCTCAAGAAGGGGGGGGAATCCTAAATTTCTGAGTTTGAAAAGTTTAAAATTTGCTAGAATTTTTTTTTAGAAATTTGAAAGAAAAAGAAAATGGACATAATCTCAATATCAACTTCTGAATCTTTTTTCTTCTTCTTTTCCTTACTAGGCAAATTTTTGACCTTTCAAACTGTTTTGTTGTTTTAATTATGGTAAATAACTGGAAACTGACGATTAAAAAAACTGCATCGATCCTATTTGCAAAAGTAAACATTTAGTTTCATCTTAGGTAGAAAACCATGTTATTTTTATGCTAACCATGACGCATCAAGGATATTTGCCATATGAAATAATCAAAAATGATGTTGCACAGATGTTTGGAGGTTAATTAATCTGTCTAAAAGAGAGAACATTTTTTTCTCATTGTCATAAATTATATTCTAGGATCGATCTGTTTTTGATTTCAAAACTTATTGTAAATAATGTGCAGAGCTGTGATATTAAAACTATTGCACTCACTGACCATGCAGCTACGGAATTATGCATAAGATTAGGACTGGGGAATATAAGAGGTTCAAGATGGAGAATGAATGTGTTTATCTTACAGGACAAACCCTTTAAAGAACATTTGGGGCAGGACCTGAAATAGTTTTTCAAAATAAATATTGACAGTACAGAGCATGTTCAAACTACATGGGAGGCCTGTAAGGTGTTCCTGAGGGGTGAACATATAGCATATACTTCATGGAAGAAAAAACTCTATGTAAAATTTGGAAATGGGAAAGAGAAATCAAAGTTAAAGATAAAAACAATTTAGCTAGGTGTTATGATTTACTTTATCAAGATATTTGTGGGCTTAAGTTTCAGTTAAATGAAATTTATAACAAAAAAGTGGAATACTCTAATTAGGTTAAAAACTTCATTCTATGTGGGAGGGGAGAAAAACTGGCAAATTATTAGAAATACAAGTTAAAAAAGGATTTTTTTAACACAATTCCTGCCATTAAACAAGGAGATACTCTAGTAACCTCAGAAAAAGACATAAACAATGTCTTCAAACAATATTACAAAACATTATATACATCTTCAGTGTTTAACGAGACAAACCAAAGAGAAAGTGATGCTTTTCTCTCCAAACTCAATCTACCAAGGCTCTCAGGAGCATTTAGAGCGGCTGGAAACACCAATTACAGGAGAAGAGATCAGGAAGGCAATTTCAGGGATGAAGGTGGGGAAATCCCCCGGTTGTGATGGTATTCCATCAGAATACTACAAGGAGCATATAGATATTCTTGTTCCAGTGTTACAAAAGGTGTATTAAGAGATTTTTGAGAGAGGACAGCTGCCTCCTACTTTTAATGAAGCTCTGATATCCTTGATTCCAAAAAGAGATGGGGATAACACAGAGCTGGCAAATTATAGGCCAATTAATTTATTAAATGTGGACTGTAAAATATTAACCAAGATGCTAGCTGTGCGCTTACAAGTCCTTCCTAGTATTATTCATCAGAATCAGACAGGCTTTATGAAAACCTGCTCCTCCTCTGATAACATTAGAAAATTGTTGCACCTGATGTGGTTGATTCAGTCAAAGGAGGAGCCAGTCGTTTTCATCTCATTAGATGCGGTGAAGGCGTTTGATAAAGTGGAATGGAGCTTTCTCTTTTCGGCTCTCTCAAATTTTGGATTTGGACCATTTTTTATTAAATGGGTCAAAATATTGTATAAGGAACCAAAGGCTGCTGCCATAACTAATGGTACTATCTCATCCTTCTTTAATTTATCACATGGGACGCGTCAGGGTTGTTCTTTTAGTCCATTGTTATTCATTATGTTTAATGAAACTTTGGCAGTGAGCATTAGGATAAATAAGGACATCAAAGTGATATTATGGGGACAACAAGAACACAAACGGCTTTTATATGCGGACGATATTTTATCACTTATAACACATCTGCTTACATCTTTGCCGCACCTAATGGACACGATATACTATTTTGATGTATTCGAAGGTTTCAGGGTACTAAATAATTGGGCTAAATCTGAAGCCATGCCATTATCCTCTTTATGTAATTCACACATAGTCAAATATTTTAAATTCGAATGGATACCTGAAGGCATTAAGTATCTTGGGATTAGATTTAGTAGGGAGTTGGAAGTGTTACCTTCACTAAGTTTTAATCTGGTGCTTTCAAAAATTAAAACAAACTTTGAAAAGTGGGAGAAGATAAAACAAACAATATTAATGTTATAAAAATGATTTCCGCCACCGAGTTTAATTATGTGCTTATAATGTTATTATTACAATTCCACTCTATTTTTTAAAGGTATGAAAATTTAATTAAACATTTCTTGTGGGAAGATAAAAGAGTGAGATTAAAACTAGAAAAATTGTATGCTCCTAAGGAAAAGTGTGGCCTAGGACGTCCGGATCTTAAGTTCTATTGCTTATCATTTGAAATGGCAAAATTAGTTAAACACTGTGAAGGTGAGAACGGGCAGGAATGGTTACATATTGAAAGGGATAGTTGTTTGCCGTTTGACCCTAAACACAAATGATCTCAAAAGATTGACACAACAAACCCAGTTTATGTTCATTCTTGTGAAGTTTGGTCAAAGGTTCGCAAACTGTTAAAACTTCCACATCAGGTAGAGAAATATGCGTCTCTGGAATAATCTTGCTAGATGGATTGGCAAAACACATGTGTTTTGGAGGCAGTGGCATTCACATGGCATTTGTTGGTGATTTGTACAAAGACGAGCAATTCATGTCCTTCAATGAACTTACACATTTAATTTGGAAGGTAGAGCAAATTTTTGGAAATATCTACAGATGAGACATGGTGTTACCTCAAAATGTAAAAAGATTGTAGAAAATGATATATTGAATTATATTAAGATGCCGCGTGAACGACACACTGCCTCTCAATTTTATAAGCTGCCAAGTTATAATTTGAGTAGCGAATCGTCAAATATTAAACTTCTATGGCAGAAAGATTTGAGAAAAGAGTTAAGATGGTTGAGTGTACTGTCAGAGTGGTAAATATGTGAAAGAGGCCAGAATAAATGTATAGATATTATCATACGCCTACTAAGTTACGTAGAATTAAAATAATGTCAAACAATATGTGCAGGAAATGTAAGAGCTGGGCACGTATCTGCATTGTTTTTGGGACACTAAAACAATGTTTCTCTGGTTTCCCCATTCTGGATTAAAATCTTGGAGGCTCTGAGTGAAGGGCTTGGCTCAGAGATCCCTGAGACTCCAGAACTGTGTTTACTGGGAGACAGATCTCAAATGCAGAACACCCAAAAGGAGCTTTTATAGTTGTGGTGGTCGGTCCTGTGACAGCCTGCAGGATCATCTTAAGACATTGGAAGACCACAAAGTGTCCCGAGCTAAATGAGTGGATTAAATCAATGACGGATACAGCTTCTTATGAAGCCATGCTCAACAACATGGAAGGGAACATGGACATGGAATGGGACATTTAGGGACTCATTGAAAAGAACTACGGCTTTGAGTAATACAACTGGATGAAGCTTGATTTTCATGTACAACTAACTTTCTCCCAACTAACTTTCTCCCAACTACTGAATGTTTTTGAACTAACACAACCAGCCTTTTTGTTTGTGTTTGATGTGAGACAATATTCAGAAAATCAATAAAATTTTAATTACAAAAAAAAAATTATGTTGCATGTTAAGTGTATTCGCATGAATTCAGCTTCTTTCATTCAAGTTTATTATTAAATATATCTTAATTAACAGAAATAAAGGCCTGAAAACATCAGTTTTGGTGTAATTAATTCATATAATGTTTCACTTAGTTTTATTAACATTAAGTTTTCAGTAACATTCTAGGTTACTGAATAATATTGTATTTCTGTCTATTTCAAACAGTAATGCAAGGACATGCTCACTGAAACAGATGGTGTGTATGTGTGTGTCTCACTGGTTAATTGTAAAACAAACTGGGAACAGCAGGTGAACAGGTAACTCCTGCAGTTGTCTATTTTATGAGTTAGTCGTGTTAAATCTGAAACGAGTTGGAATCTGACTTCAGGGAATGAAGCAGCTGGTTCTTCAGGTTTGAAACGCACACTGAGGCGAAATGGCACAATAAGCACTTGTTGGAGCAGGTCTGGTTGGCATCTCTTTGTGTTTTTTACCAACTTTACTTGACCATCATTCCTTCCTTACAGGGAGGAGGCGTCGTCGGAGGAAGGCGCCGCGTGGGCCGATAGAAATCCCACCGGAGCTCCTGAAACAGCCCAGGGAGAAAATCGAGTACCGCTGCTCCGTTTGCAGCAAACAGTTCCCACACGCATACAAACTGGAGCGGCACGAGCTGATTCACACGGGGGAAAAACCGTACTGCTGCTCCATCTGTGGGCGGGGCTTCAACCAGAAGGGGAATCTCAAAACGCACTACAAAGTCCACCTTGGTGAGAGATTTAACAGATCTTTGCATTGGAAGATTATCAGAAAGTTTATTTGTGAAATCATATTCAAAAGGTGAAGCTCATTAATGATAGAGCCATTACACACACCCTCTGTGTGTATATTTAAAGTGTTTATATCAGTGATTTTGATCGTTAGGTCTTAAAGGTGCAGTATGTTTATTTACATATGTTAAAATTGTCACCATGTAGTGAGTATATTATGAAACTTTACTAGCATATAGAGTCTATATAAAACTTTCTGATGAATGAAGGGTGTTTGTTTGCTTTTTCCTTCCCAAGGTCGAAAAGACGCTGTGGACTTTGAGGACGAGGCGAATCTCTCGGCATCCGAACTCTCAGAATATCTCAAGTCCCTCCCAGGAGAATCAAAGATCCGTTCGTCCCTCCACTGCCTGGAATGCGGGAAGGACTGCAAAAGCCAGTCGGCTTTGCAGGCGCACCACGTCACGACGCACGGCCAGGCCGAGTCGGAGACGGCCGAGCGCGGCGCGGCGCGGTTCCTCTTCTGCCGCAGCTGCTGCGTTCAGTTCGACGACAAAGACAAACTGGAGACGCACATGAAGAGCCACGTCAAGGAGAAGCGCTACTCGTGCCCAGACTGCGGCAAGATGTTCATCAACGAGAGCTACATCCAGATTCACCGGCGCATCCACACGGGCGAGCGGCCCTTCCTCTGCTCGCTCTGCGGCCGGGGCTTCCACACGGCGTCTTCCCTCAAGCTCCACGAGATGCAGCACTCCGGAGAGCGGCCGTACGCCTGCTCCATCTGCGGGAAGACGTTTCAGATCAACTCCTACCTGAACGCGCACTACCAGACCCACATCAAGGACAGGCCGTTCGTCTGCAGCGTCTGCGGGAAAGGCTACTCCCGAGCCGAGGAGCTGAAGGTCCACCACAGGCTCCACACCGGGGAGAGACCCTACAAGTGCGGGGAATGCGAGAAGAGCTTCATTTACCGCCAGGGGCTCCGGCAGCACCAGCGGACGCACGCCGGCCGGCGAATGGGACCAACCAGGCAGCTCGGCAGGCCCAAACAGCAGAACAAGCTGGAAATCTGACGATACTTCTGTTCACACATTCCTATTAGCGGAGTCACAGTAAACTGCTCTTTACTCGTCTATCTTCTAGAACGGAGGTGGTTTCTGAGCTGGGGGTCAATTTGAAGGCTTACTGTGTTTTCTATGTCGTGTTTATGTTCTGTGCCAACGTCTTAATGCGTCCTCTTCGCTGGTAGCTCTTCTGTTCTATTTTAGTGCCTTTTGTAAGCTGCATGTCAAATAACAATACACTACATGTTTATAAAAAAATGCACTACATCGATGTTATTTTAAACTCCTCATTGTTGAAATACAAACTTTTGTTAGAAACACATCTGTGATTTTGTTTTCTTCATATAAAGTAATACAGTGTTTATAAAAGATTGAGAGAAATATAGCCTTTTTAAGGCTTTCGTCCTGTTTTACAAATTTTAAGCAGTTTTTTTTAGATATTGAAGGGGCTCTGCTGAGTTTTGAAAGGTCACAGAGGTCACTTCTGTCTGACTGCCCCAGGGCAGATGGTCCTGCAATGTAGTTTGCAGTGGATGAAAGGATGAATAACTGAACATAGTGTAAAGCACTTTGGAGTCCTCTGGACTAGATAAAGTGCTATACAAGTTTTAAGACCTTATTTTTAGGTCTTAAAAAGTCATGAGTACAGTATTTATAGATATATTATTTTAGTAATAGTTAAGACTGGTATTATTACCTCTGGCAGATTAAGATATAAGTCATTCTTCTATGTTGACCTAAAGATTAGGGTGATGGCAAGGAGGCTTTCCAACCTCAATTTTGAAGCCCATCATCAAAGAGAAACATCAGCACACATCAGAAAGATTGCATTAAAATACAATAATTGAATTTTAATTTTAATTGTTAAAATTTTGATTCTTAGAATCCAAATGTATTTCTCTTATTTCTGTCTGTATACTATGCAGTTAGTTTACTAGTAGTTATTTAAAATAACTTATTGATAGATTTGAGACAAATAAACGTTTTATAAATGAAGATAGAAAGACCTCTAATACAAACATGAAGCCGTTTTTTAAGTTGCTCCATTTACTCTCCCACATTTGCCTACAATCCGCTACAAAGCTTTAGGAATAAACACGTTGTTGTGCCGTTTGGGGCTTTTATTGTGATAACCGGAAGTTTTGAGGGTCTCCCAACACCAACTCGAGCCGAAAGTGTCATCAGTCGTTTTTCTAACGTGACTCATTTGTTTGTTTACAATCATCTGACGCACCGTTTTAGCTCGCTAAGCTCGGACCTGACGCGTTAACACACTTATTGCCGCTTCGTCGCATTAAATTATTCTGAAGTGGCTCCTTTTACCCGAGGGAACAATCTATGCAGAGGTTGGTCATAATGTCCATTGTCTGTCGTTAGCTAGTCGAGTTAGCGAGTCTTATTCACATCTGAGAGGGGGTCTTATAGAAATCTGGTGAATTTCTAGCGGGCTGTGATCATTAATGTCACTTAATTTTTTTTGTCAAAATGTAGGTCATTATTAGCTGCTTGTTAAGATAAAAGATGCCGTGAAACGCCACCCATGTCTCGGATAGCTGGCTATCAGCGCCGCCCCCCCCAGAGCAGGAGGAGGTGGTCGCTGACCAGCCTGGTGGTGACCGCCGCTGTCACCATTAAAACAACTTATTTACAGGTCAATTACTGTTTGCTCAGCTCACTACGTCTGCTGAGGGGGTTGTGTATTCATCCCTCTTATTCCATTAGAGAGTCTTGTACTCTAACAGGTTAGTCATTTAATTGATTGAAAACAGTAGAAATGAGGCAGCAGATATGCAGAATTAGCAACCTGGAGCTAATGCTACTGGGTTAGCTGCTCTCTTTACGTTGAATTATCAAAGTCCCAGAAAATACAGGTGACACCTTTTCGTCGGATTTGAGATGTGAGGAAGGTTGCGCGTGTCGTTTCGAGTCACTCTTCCATCCACAAGACCTCCTGCTCCCTGCCTGGCTGCCCTTGAGCAGGACCGTCATGTCCTCCACGGTGGAGGAAACAGCAGAGCCTCACTAAACTACCGACACCCTT
Source organism: Micropoecilia bifurca (assembly GCA_903067075.1). Taxonomy (NCBI): domain Eukaryota; kingdom Metazoa; phylum Chordata; class Actinopteri; order Cyprinodontiformes; family Poeciliidae; genus Micropoecilia; species Micropoecilia bifurca. The sequence continues at coordinate 15,173 of CAEGAF010013695.1, forward strand.
TAACTTGTTCACATTCTGGACCTTTACAGTCACAAACCTCAATGTATTTCAGTAGGATTTGTGAAGTTGAAAGAAAATTGATACATTGTTTTTTAATTTTTTTTTTAAAGAGACATCTGAAAAGTGTGGCTTGCCTTTAAATTTAGCATCCATGCCCTAAGTCTAGCCAAAATACACTCAACTGCAATTGCAACAGTACTTATTTTGATTTATGTTTCTACAAGCTTTACAACTTGTGTCCATTCTTTTTAATAATAATTCCAACTCAATCAGTTTAGATGGAAAATATCAATTTCCAATTCTTGATATGGAATGCCGGTGCGTTTTTGTGATTTCATATGCTTTTATAAAAACCATTGGTCTGCAACCTTTATAATCCAATGAAACAATTTTGCCCTAAATGCGACTGATTAAAACTCATTTAGAGGCGCAAATGTAACCTGATTAAAAAAAAGATTATAGTTTACCTATACTTTTTCAAAAAATATATAAAATAATTTATTTTTTTTAATACTTTTATTTCTATTTTTCATGTTTTAAATTAAAAAAAAAAACATAAAATGAAAACCTCTACAAAAAAGGATAGGGTACTAGGGATGCTCCAATCAGGTTTTTTGCTGCCGATTCCGATACCAATCTCCCATGAGGGCGATCTTTGCCGATCACCTAAATTGGCTGTAATTTTTTTGCTTTAGGTATAAATGCTGCTATGTGATCTGGCAAAATGAAAAAATGATCTGGCAATAAATTAATCTAATTTAGACATAAATTACAAAATATTTGCAGGCACAATACAGCAGCTATTCAGTCAAAAGGACCTGCAGTCAGTAAAATATTTAACAGTAGGTCCTCAGTACCATAAATTATGCTTAAGTCAAATAAATCTCACAACATTGCCTATATCAAATAATGTCAAGAAAAAAATATTCATTCAGAATGAAATGCAGGTTGCATCAAATTAAACAATACTGAATTAACTGAATCAAAACTACTTGATTTTAATTTTCGTCTTAAAAATTTAATTTTACTGGCACCTGACTTCAAAATTTCTACTCAGTTGTACTAGGACAGTATTGACACAAAAATGTTACCCTGTTTTTCTTCACCTTCACAATGAGCTATGTGCCCATATTGTTACAGTCAAACATGGATTTCTCTTTTGTTAGATTGTATATTTGAGAAATGGGTTCAGAGAACTCTGACCACTTTGGACCAGCGGTGGTTCTTGTTGATGAAGATGAGCAAGAAGTAGGTGGTCTAATCAACTCAGACGGGGAAGAAGTGGAGTTCTCCAAAGTCAGTAAGTAAATAAAGATCTTAAAGTTAAGTTGGCTGTCAATAGATTAATATTTGTGGGGGTTTTCTGTTCTGTTACTTGAAATTTAAAACACTGAATAGTAGAAATCAGCTTGCACCTTTGGCAGGACCAATAAAACTGGCCTTTAACAAAACATGACTGAACTTTTTTTGAAAATAGAGGTGCATCGATTGTAGTTTTCTGGCCGAAAGCAAAGCTTTAAAAAAAAGCCTGACCTACCGATTCCAAATTTGACTATAACGATTTTTTTTTTTACTAAAAGCTCATTAATTACAGCAACAAAGTTGCTAAATTGATCAGTTTCACAGGTAAGTATCAGCCAATCGTCGCTCTCCCAAAATTTAGGAAATTGTGGCCGATGTATCTGTGTGCTCACAATTAAAAATGTAAGACTAATTTTTTCATTTGTATGTCATGAAAATTATGTGGAATAGTTGATGCAAAGAGACACTGGGATCCACTGAATGTTCCTCAATATTGTGCTAATCCTTAACTTGTGTTCACACAGGAGTGAATCCCATCTCAGGCATTGTACCTGCAGAGACTCCCTCCAAGAAATTGATTCAGAGCGAGAGTGAAAAGCTAGCATCACTCCATAGCTGCTCGGTTTGTCGGAAAGACTTTCCTTACGCCTCTAAGCTTCAGCGGCATCTACGCACTCACTCGGGAGAGAGGCCCTTCCCTTGCTCCATGTGCGAAAAGAGATTTCCAGAGAAAGGGCTCCTCATGATCCACGAAAGGGTCCACACGGGCGAAAAGCCGTTTCCGTGCACTTTCTGCACCAAGAGGTTTGCCAGTCAGGGGGAGCTGCGGCTCCATCGGCGGACTCACACGGGCGAGAGGCCTTACCACTGCTCCATCTGCCTGAAGAGCTTTTCTCGGCACTGGCACTTGAAGACGCACCTGGAGGCGATGCACTGCGAGGTAGTCGCGGGCTTCACGAGGAAGAAATTTCCATGCTCTAACTGTGAGAAGAGCTGCAACTCGGCGGCCGAGTTGAGGGACCACCAGAGGACTCACACTGGGGAAAGGCCCTTCCAGTGCTCATTCTGTGACAAACGGTTTGCCTTGTCTGGAACACTGGTGAGGCACGAGCGCCTCCACACCGGTATCACCCCCTATCACTGCTCCAACTGCGGCAAGACCTTTGCACAGCAGTGGACGCTCACCACGCACATGAGGACTCACACGGGAGAGAAGCCATATAGCTGCTCTCAGTGCGACAAGTCGTTTGTCGCTCCTGGGGAGCTCCGGAGGCACACTAGGATCCACACAGGAGAGAAACCATACACCTGCCGTGACTGCGGACGGCACTTCTCATTAGCGGGAACTCTAAGAAACCACCAGCGGTCGTGTACGCAGAGCAAGAGCGAGTCCGTTCCTGATGTCGTCTTGCGTGTGAGCTTAGCATCGGCAGACGAGTCGTACCTTGAGGGCCAGGCTAACTCCATTGTCTGCGAGGTAGTAACAGGACACAGCATTTTGAAACTTGTTTCTTTAGTTTACTCAGTCATTAAATTTTTTCTACGAAACTGTATTTTAAGGTACCTGAAAGCGAGACTTCTCCAAATGCTGTTGAGCCTACTTCCTCAGAGCGTCTTAACTGTGTCACAGCGCCTCAGCCAGAAGTTATCCCAACGACAATGGAAAACCTGTCAGAGAACCTCATTTCCACTCCCCATGTGAATGTTATAGTGAAACAGGAAGAAGAGGAGGAACCCTTATATGGTACTTCAAAGTATTCTCAATATTCTTTTCATTTTTTGCTGTATTAAAAGGGTCAGTATTATGTAAAACAAACTTTTTTGAGCTTTACATTATGTTATAATGTTATTACCTAATCAAAAATATACCTGGAGTGTCGTTTTGATTCTTTCATGCATGTTTGAGAAACCCTTTAATCTCCCATGGCAAATGTTAAGCTGTGCCAAATGCCTGGTGGACCTAGAGCTGCCTTGAAGGACAAAGCTCCTCCTCTGAGCAGCAGTTTCCAAGCTTCCGCCTCACAGAGCAGCCCTCCCCCACTCAGCTCCTTCAGACTTGCCAGCAGCAATTAGCAAACACCTGGTGGAACTGAGGATCTGCTAAGCTCATTATACGAGCTACTTCTCAATGAAAGCTGGTAAAAATGTTGTTAAAGGTTTAATAGAGGAGTGATGTAATGATTTCCTGGAGGTGGAGTTTCAGAAAGAGCAGGAGTTCCTTAAGGGCACCAAACCCCAATTTCAAGGCATTAAATTACATCAAATTTCTATACGTGCAGCATTATTACAACTGAAGGTAACATTGTTACTTGGATGTGCTATAAAGTGGCATTATGTGCCTGAAAAATACATAATACTGCCCCTTTAAACGTACATCTAACTTTAGTGATAATATGTAATGTTCATGCGGGTGGTGTCCTTTCATTGATAGAAGAAACTCCTGACCAGGCATCGGATGAGGAGAATTGTGAGACTCTGGAAGAAAATGAAGAGCTGCGTCAGCAAAGCAACAAAGAGATTAATATTACAGTAAAAGATGAAGAGGAGGGGTCGGTAAACGGTAAGCAGACACCAATCCTAATGTAGCATTTTGTCACTCTACACAAAAGACACACAAATTGAGCTAGAGATGCACAAATCAGGCTGATCTCCAGTTTATCTCTGGGGTCTGCCATGCCCAGACCAACTTTCTTTCTAAGGACAGTAATGCATAGGCAAAAAACCTGATTGGGACGAGACGGATCAGAACCCCTCCAATCTTGGGAAAAGTGTAGACATGCTCACAGCCCAGTAAGTCATTAAAGAAACCTGTGCATTTAAACAATGCAAGTCTACAGAGCCCCCCCAAAACACTGCCATTCATCTAAGAAAAAAAACAAGGATGAATTTTTAGGTACAGCCTGCCATTGTTGATGCAATAGTTTTGTCTGTAAAATCATGGATTAATGAAAATGCAATGAATTAATCGCAATTTAATTTTTATTTTATTTCCTTTATTTAACCAGGTAAACCCCATTGAGATCCAGATCTCATTTTCAAGGGGGAACTGGGCAGAAATTTCCAATGAAAGACTAAAATAAGCAAGATTTTCAATTAAAACCCCTGAAATTGGTTTTTTATCTGTTATTTAAGTTCTTCAACTATCAGACTGGTACTTAGTGCAGTTCTACCCATTCAGCTTTCCAGTGTTTCAGGACTCCGTAATCACTCATGGAACTTTTTTTAAAGAAAATTGTTCTTTAGAAATGTGGGCTGACTTTAATGTTGGGGACGTCTGTGGTGCTACAACATGTTTAGAATTGAGATGCTATTTCAGGCATGAATAACGTGTGACAAAACTTCATTTAGCACAACAGTAGTCTTTTCCAGCATTCCATCAGATTGTTTTTCGAAGCAAAAATGGACATCCAGTCAGGCAAGGAAGTGGCTTTGTCGTCTGTTGTCATGTTCTCTTTGGTTTGTGTAAGTTGGATGAGCTTCATTTAAAAATGTAGTTAAGCAATTACAGTACCCGCTGGTGTGTTGAACTATGTTTGGGTTGTTGTGAGTTATGAAAAATAACTTTTATTCTAGGAGACAGACTGTTCAGAGCCAGGGAGAGAGGTGGCAGGGACAAAGCCTCCAAGTGCCAGCGCCAAGGGCTGGACAGGATGGCCCTGTTGCCAGCACAAGTGCAGGATGTTAAAGTTCAAACCCCAGTGTCTGTACAAAGCCTTAACAGCTTGAAAACCAAGCTTGTGGACTTGCTTTCCACTAGCAAGTCCACAAACACTTGATAGTGGAAAGTCATTGTCCTTCCAAGAGAAATGGTTTGACAGTTTTCCTTGGTTACATTACAGTCCAACATTGACAGGAGTCTTGGGATTTTGTTGCAACAAAGGATTTTAAAATTAGTCTACTGGGATGAAAACCAGATGCTACTTTCATTAGTGTAGCATTCAGAAAGCCATTCAGAAATATACAGCGCACCAAAACTCCCAAGTCCATCATCAATTTGTGACTATAAGTGTACAATGGACATCGACTCAATCCAATTAATGTCCAGTTATCTAGCAAATGGGGTAAAGAGCAGGAGATGGCAAGGCATTGCTTAAAAAATTGTTAGTTGTATTAGATGAGGCAAGATGGGGACAAGCCGTTAGTGACCCCACTAATAGTGGCTATTTTTATCAACTTCTCTGATATAGGACTGATTAGAATTACCCCAGTTTGCTAAAGAGGTTTACAGACCATTAACTACACAAGCCTCAAAGCACAGAATGAAATTCTAAGTGTCCTGGCCAATACAATAATTCAAGGCATTGCAAATGAACAGTTTTCAGTGATAGGTGATGGATCACAGGATGTTTATGGCACTGAACAAGAAAGTGTCTTCGCTTTGTGGACCATGACTATTTCCCAAATGAGGCGTGTGTTGGACCTTACAAGGTGTCTGACACAATGGACTATGGTGGTGACAGATGTGTTGTTGGGGTTCAATCTGCCCATGTCTGGCTTTCGTGGTTTTGTGCTTTTTGATGGTTCCTCAAACATGGCTTGCCAACGGTTTGGCATCCTGTTTGGTCAGCATGTAAAATTCAAGACCATGCTTGAAAACATTGTCACATCTGAAAATACTCCACTAACCAACATGAAAGGCTATACCCAACAAAGGTGCACTATGCATCATTCTGCAGTAGTAGCTGTGTTAGGGCAGTATGATTGGATACTCTACAGGTTGGAGGAGATGGCAAAATACACTTCAACTGCTAAGTGACTGAGGAGAGGGAAGTCTGGACCTCCCTACTTAGGTTCTCCGCGACCTGACTCCGGATAAGTGGAAGAAGATGGATGCCTTCTATGAGTTCAGCAAAGGAAACACTATGTTGGGGCTCACACTTGCGTCAGCTGTTGTTGGAGAGCTTGAATGCCTTAATATTTCACTTCAGAAAAATCTTAGACTGTGTCTGGTATGTAGGCTACAGTCGTCTCTTTAGAAAAGATAAATGACAGGAGCTACCTTGCACTGTATGACAAAGTACCAACATTGGAACCATTGACTTAATTGGAAAAACAAGATTGAAGATGCCTTTTTGGCAAAACAGTGGATTACAACCGGATAACGGTGTTTAACTTTTTTTGATGCTAGAGGTTTAGTTTGGGGAGCGTTTTGAATTGGAGTGTGCACTCCTGACTAAAGACATAGATGATTACCCCACACCCTATCTTGAGCAGAACACAAGCTCCTTTCCTTCACAGTTCCCCTTGTTCACACCAATCACCTCTGCAGCACAATTGGAGAGGCGGTAGAGGTTTTTATGTTACCAAGTCGCAACCTTCCTCAGACTTGTGTTGTTGGTGCCAGTGTCTTCATGTGAAGTTGCAGGGAGTTTTAGTGCACGACACAGGATAAAGACATGGCTACGTGCTAATATGACCCAAGGCAGACTCGACGATGCAGTTGTTTGTAATATCCTTAAAGAGAGACTGGTCAAGCTGGACATGAAAGTAATCTGTCAGGAATTTGTTGGATCCATTGGAAAGCCTATGCCTATCTTTGGGCCTTTTTTGTCTGAGCCTTTTGGCTAAATGGTAAAATATTTTCCATGATGTAAGGTAGAGTTCAAACTTGTTCTAGTCGTAGTGCTATAGTTAATTATTATGTTGTACAATACAGTGTAGTTGATGTATATTCCATCCACCATCCGGCGTCTCAGGAGGGGGAAGCAGTGCAGCACCAACACTGTCTATAGTGGGGATGGTGTGCTGCTGAC